>CM046345.1:30278432-30457476 GCA_025403435.1 Artocarpus heterophyllus | reverse complement strand
ATTGTTGACGGTTGCACCCCCTGACAATCGGCAAGATAATGCAGACTGAAGAGTAAGTGCTGCATTTTAGGATATGGTACCGCCATGTTATGCTAGTAGCTGACAACTGCTCATATTGACATAGTGACTTAATGCAACAAAAGTAATCTTCAAAGCTGGACATACAGCTCCTTATCTCCAAGTATTACTGGCCTCAAAAAGACCACAGGATGAAGCATTATGATGGTAGTTAGGTCTCGATAGGAACAAGCAACATCACAATTAGTAGGGATTTCAGGCTTAGATTTCAGCAGAGTTTGATTCATCCCCACCCCCACCAGCAAATATTGCGTAGCCATCATTAGATCGTCAAATATGGGAGTATTGGCAAGATAGGTACTATGAGCACCTATAGGAAATCTAGGATAGATATTCTAGGGAGACTACGAAATACTACATCATGAGATTTCGATATACCATACTTCCGGCAGTCCCACCAAGGACACCATTGCACTAAGTTTGTGACCTGTTATGGGGTGAAGTTTTAGACGAGATACAAATGTTAGTTCTCTATCCAGGCGATTTTCCAACATCAAGCACTTCATAGCTAAATTGATACAAGCTGAGGGCCAACTGATGGCCCCAATAGAGGACTACATTGTAGATGACAATTACAAGGATGATGCACCTGAGTATTATCCAGCTCCAACAGAGCCTATTTATGCAAGCGATGATTCATCTAGTAAGTCTAACGAGGAGGAGGAGGAGGAGTACCATGAAGAAGAGCCCCTTAACAATGGCATGTACGGTATGGACATGGATTAGGAAGGGAAAGATCACTTGATAGCTCTTGATGATGAAATATGTATATGAAGGTAGGATTGAATCCTGTTTTATATGTGATAATAGACGACTAGCATGCTTAGATATGGGATGACCCTTTTTGACCATGTAATTATGCAGCCCAAGTAAGCAGTATCAATCCCGACAGTGGTGTTTATGTATGCTCGGCAATGATCATTGTAACACCCACTTAATATAAGTTTAAAATACATAACGTACTGATTTTAAGTATTATTATTCTTAATTATTTATGATTATAATATTAAGTACATAAGATTAATATAACAATGTGAAAAAATTTCAACCTTTGAAATTCTTTATATAACTAGAGTATATTTACTTTATGTTTGTTTTGTGTATTCTTTGGATTCAATTGACTCAAACTTGGATTCAAGTATCAAGAATCCTTTGGTTATATGTTTGTTTCCCCCGAAATCCAAATCCTTTGAGTATTAAGAATTCAAGTTTTTAGAGTTTTGGCCCCTTCTAAACTTTTGATACTCATATATATTTGCTACAGTAAATGCTGAAATTCTCTCTCCTATATTTGAGAAAAAAATCATAATTTCCTCATTTAATATCCAAATGAGTTAATTCTTTTTCATTGTATTCCTAGTGAAGAGAGGAATAAATTAAGATCTATATTGCATTTTTTTAGGATTATGAAAATTAAGATTTTATTAGATTTATTAATAAATCAAAAACTATTTTCACTACCTCTCCAAACACAAATTCTAATGTTATTCCACATTCAAATTAAAACTTAAATGCATATCCAAATGTCAATTTGAATAACAATTCAAATCACTAACTCAAATCCTCATTCAAATCATACAATTCAAATCAAATCACTAATTTGAATTCATTTACCAAACAGACCCTTATAACTAGAGTATAACTTTACTTTTCAAACTTAAACTGGCTGATGTCATATTCACAATAAAATACAAATCTCAAAATAAAATTAGCCATGTCATAACTACAGCCTCTAGAGGCATTCAAAAGGAAGCAGTAGTGAAAAGTCCCAAAACAAGTTAACTTTGTCTACATACATAAGTCCACAGGTTTAGAAGAGAGTGCCAGCCAACTATGTAGCATCCTACTACTTATGTTGAGTATTGTCCTTGTCTACATCACCATAACGAAGTGAGCTTATGTCTAGTA
This sequence comes from Artocarpus heterophyllus, assembly GCA_025403435.1. Lineage (NCBI taxonomy): Eukaryota > Viridiplantae > Streptophyta > Magnoliopsida > Rosales > Moraceae > Artocarpus > Artocarpus heterophyllus. The sequence goes on along the minus strand of CM046345.1, from coordinate 30,455,490 downwards.
AGTAGAATTAATGTGTAACATAAATGATTAGGCCATGTGTGATCCCATATAAGTCATGTTTTTCTTTTCTTTAGAAACTTACATTGTACCCATTTTCAATAAAACAGAACATGCGCATGATTAATTAGGGCTTCTTATAACGGGTACGTTTCCTTCTATCAATTTCTTTGGACCATTTATGCCATCATGTGGCTTTCCACACCACAAGTTCCCATTGATATAGTCTTCATCAAGATAATAATAAGTCCATAAGTCTCCATTGCGACAACATATCAAAACTGTAAGCCTCCATTGAGACAATACAGTGGAGCAGCCTCCATCGAGACTATTTCCATTAAATATATCATTCTGTTATAAGTAGCCTGTAAAACCTCATAAAACTTCTTCCTATATGTTTTAACGTGTAAATAACATTTTAGGTACAATGTCTTTAACATATAATGCATGCTTGTATAATGCTCAAAGTCGAATCATGCTCATATTACTTATGCTCCATAAAGTCATAACCATACATACAGACATGTACAACATTTATGGTGATGCCAGTGAAATTCTACTTAGCTCATATTATGGACATTATAGATTAATGTAAATTCTTGTTAGGGTTTTCCTCTTCAGATCCGATGTCCAATCCTTCTGAAAATAGATGTTTATATTTCTTATAACCCATTAAACATATAGTTACTCAAGTGTTAAGGAATTCATTTCAAGTTTAAAATCATACCTAAACAAAAGAAAGACTAAGTCCCCACAAACATGTCACTTATAACCTTATAGTTTCCTCAATAAATTTACTATTCCATAATCATATTAAATTGGAAGAAAGACAATGAAAACTAGAATTAAAAGTTTTGTTTTTCATCCTCTGAACACTTCCATGTATTTCCTAAAAGATAAAGAACTTAGCTGATAAAAATACTACTAAGAATAGCAATTTTAGTAAAACTCATAAAATCATGTAATGTAGGGGATGAAATACCACACTTAATCCCAAAAATCCCTTAAAGAATCAAAAAATTTGAACATTGGTAACATGATAAAACTAGTTAGTTCAAAGGTAAAAGTGGACTTTTGGTTTCTAAATGGTTCAAAACTTTTTTTAAGAATTTGGATAGCATTTCTTCTTAATTTTTTAATACTCCTCAAAGCTTAAAATGTATCAAAACAACCTGAAAACAAAACCAAGACTTTAGGGTGTCCACAAAACCATAAATCAACAACAAATTCTCTAAAATTCACAAAATTCTAAAACTTTTCATTCCAACAACCAAATCTCTTTTTATTAGATAATTTTTCTATGATTCCTAACCTTAAATAGTATTAAAATTATGCTCATATCATGTCCAAAGTCTATTTATACAACCAAAGAAAGAAACCATAAAATAGTTCATAAATTCGCACCTTAGTGAAGCAACTTGGACTTTCAACCTCCAATTTCACTTTTTCTACTTTAAAAGACTGAAACCATGACTTATGGTCTTTCTAAGCACTTAAAATAGACCCTAAAATTGTCCAAATGAATCTGATTATAGGTTTATCCCTTGCCTTAAAAGATTGAAACTCAAAACTACAAAATCCAGCTTACCTTGACTTGTTTCGGTTTCTTTCTCTTATCACCACTCAAACCTTGACCAAGACACTTGGAAATGGCTTATCTTGTTCAACTCTAGCTAGAAATGGAATATTTCTCCATAGAAGGGTTGGATTTAGGAGAAAGTGAGCTGAAATGAGCTTATCTACTTGCTGAATTCCTTTTAAAGTACCACACACACACTTCAAATTACTTAGCACTTAAGTAATCTCTTATTTGCTTGATTAGTGTCCCTCTTTTGTAGCTTCCACATCAGACATTTAGTGTCTAAAACACTCATACACAACCGTAATTAATAGTTAAACCATAGCCACTCATTTAGCTTACTAACTTAGGTGTACCGCTCATACCAAATGTTTAATACACCAAAAATACTAGTTTCTAAACTTTGATAGTTTTTCACCAAAACTAAACCAAAATTTCTAAATCTCCTTCAAATACACTCAAACATTAGATAACATGATTCCTTACTCAATTGCTAACTTGTTGAAGCCCTAATTAAGTCTGTAAACATGCATATCGAAAAGGTCACTTATTTAGGGTTTCAAGGTAAACTTACCACTAAAATACAAATCATCTTCTTATAAATGACCTTGAATCATTCTTAATAACATTCTATGAGATTCCTTATTTGTCATAAGGTCTCCTTTAATCATTATTTAGAACACAAATATAACTTCACTTCACATAAAATGGCATTTTCACCATTATTGCCTTAAAACCATCATTGCACTCCTAATTTCAACTCATATACTATAATTGTATATCAAAAACCATTAGAATTCTCTTTTTTATTTTTTTTCTAAACTGCATCCATCTTTAGGAAATCCTAGGTCATTTAGCTACACATTCAAATGAAATTATACAAAACATACTTTTGAAAATGATATATGCTATTAATATAATCAAACATATCTCAAATAATTATGAAACATTATATAATGCAATTAATGTCATGAAATTATGTAATATATTGGCCACAAGTATGTGAGAATACCAGGCATCACAACTCTCCTCTCCTTATGAAATTTCATCCCCAAAATTTACTTACTAAACAAGTGTGGATACTTTGATCTCATGTCATTTTTCCAATTCCATGTAGCTTCTTCAACCGAATGGTTTTTCCATAACACTTTAACTAATAGAATCTTTTTGCTTCTGAGTACTTTCTTTTCCTATTCAAAATTTTTAGTGGTTGTTCTTCATAAGTCAAATCTTCTTCTAACTCAACATCTTCTTGTTTTAGCACATGTGAAGGATTAGAACATTCTTTCTCAGCATTGACACATGAAAAATGTTATATACTCTTGCAAATGATGTAGCAGGGCTAATCAATAAGCCACTTTTCTAACTTTCTCCACAATGTCATAAGGACCAATGTATCTTGGACTCAATTTTTCCTTTTTACCAGATCTCATCAATTCTTTTAACTGTGCAATCTTTAGATAAACTTTATCTCTCACTTCAAACTCAACATTCCTTCTCTTAGAATTTGCATAGCTCTTTTGTCTGCTTTAAGCTGTTAACATTCTCTTGCGGATCTTTTGAATTGCCTCTTCATTCTTCAATAAGATGTATGGTCCAAAATATTTTCTTTCTCCCATTTCATCCCAATGCACAGAAGATCTACATTTATGACCATACAAGGCTTCATACGATGCCATGCCAATGGTTGCTTAATAACTGTTGTTATAATAAAACTCTACCAAAGGTAGGTATTCCTTCTAAGGTTTCTAGAAATTAAAAACATATGCACTCAACATATCCATTAATACTTGGATAGTTCTTTTAGACGACCATCTGTCTATGGATGAAATGCTATACAGAAAATCAATTTAGTCCCCATATCCTTATGAACACTCTTCCAAAATATAGATGTAAATTGAGGACCTCTATAAGATATGATACGCACATGTACTCTATGTAACCTCGCAATTTCCTTCACATACAACTGTGTATATTTGGCTACAGAGTAAGTTATATGGACTAGAAGAAAATGAGTTGTTTTTGTCAATCTATCAATAATCACCCAAATTGAGTCATGTCCTTATGTTGTCCTTGGCAACCCAGTTACAAAAGCCATTGCAATATCTTCCCATTTCTATTGTGGAATCTCCAATGAGTATAAAGAACCAACTAGTTTTGAATGTTCAGCTTTTACCTGTTGACAAGTGAGGCATTCTCTTACAAATTCTATAATATATTTCTTTATTCTCGTCCACCAATAATGAGCTTTTAGATCCTTATACATCTTACTTGTATCAGGATGTACTGAATGGGGAGTATTATGGGCCTCATTCATTATCTCTTTTTAAAAGATCTTTATTCTGTGGAACACAGAGTCTAGTCCTATGCCTAATTATTCTATCATCTGAAATTTTAAAATTTGTCCCTTTCTAGACTCAATTGCATTTCTTAAATGATGAAAACAAGGCTTTAAACTTTGATTCTGCTTAATCTTTTCCGACAACATTGGTTGCAATGTCATTGCAGACAATCTTTCAATCAATCCATATGGTACTATCTCTAACTCTAGTCTTTGAATATCATTCGCAATTGGTCTTTGAATCATAGTAATAGCTGAAACACTTTCCAAAGATTTTCTACTAAAGCATCTGCTACTATAGTAGCCTTTCTAGGATGGTAGTAAATGATACAATCATAGTCCTTAATCAGCTCCAACCATCTTCTTTGCCTCATATTCAACTCTGTTTGTGTAAAAAGGTATTTGAGGCTCTTATAATCGATGAAAATCCCACTTATGCAATTGATAAGGAAGAATGTGTCGTGTTTGTAGTCAGATGCTTATAAAATAAGTTTTCAAGATTTGAAGCAGAGATTGATAACAGCTCCAATTCTTACCATTCCTTTAAATGATAAAGGATTTGTGGTATACATTGATGCTTCTAGAAGTAGGTTAGGAGGTATTTTAAAGCAAGATGAAAAAGTTATAGCTTATGTTTCGCGTGAACTAAGAGATTACAAAAAGAATTATCCATCATGATTTGGAGTTAGCAGCTGTGGTATTTGCATTGAAGATATGGAGGCATTATTTTTATGGTGAAAGATGTGCGACGATCTTTGAAAATCCTTCAACAAATCTCCTATAATAACTTGCCAAGCTAAGAAAACTATGAATCTCTAAAGCATTGCTTAGTCTTTCCCAATTAGTCGCTGCCTCAATCTTGCTAGGATCTATAGAAATTCCATCCTTTGACACTATATGCCCCAAAAACACCACTTTCTCAAGCCAAAACTCGCACTTTTTGAACTTGGCATATAACTGTTTCTCCTTTAAAATATTCATAATTATTCTTAAGTGTTTGGCATGTTCCTCTATCGAGCGAGAGTAGATAAAGACATCATCAATAAAAACAATGACAAAATTGTCTAAGTAATCCTTAAAAACTCTATTCATCCTGTCCATATAGACAACTAGAGAATTTGTTAACCTAAATGGCATAACCAAAAATTTATAGTGCCTGTATCTAGTTCTAAAAACAGTCTTTGGTACATCTTCTCTCAATTGATGGTACCTCGATAGAAGATCAATCTTAGAAAACACTGTTGTGCCTTGTAACTGCTCAAACATATCATCTATCCTTGGCAAGGGATACTTATTCTTCATAGTAACCTTATTCAAATCACAATAATCAAGACCTAATCTCATTGATCCATCCTTCTTCTTTACAAATAACATTGGTGCACCCCATGGGGAAAAACTTGGATGTATAAATCCCTCATCCAACAACTCTTGTAATTTTACTTTTAACTCTTTCAATTCAGCAGGTGCCATCCTATAAGGTGTCTTTGAAATAGGAGCTATACTAGGCATCAATTCAATCTCAAACTCAAGTTCTCTTCTTGGAGGCAATCTAGGTAAATCATCATAAAAAACTTCTAAGAATTCACTCACCATTGGAACATCTTTGACTCTTAGTTTTTGTTCTACTTGAGTATCAACTACATTAGCCAAGTATCTGGTACATCCACTATTTAACAATCTCTAAGCCTTCAAAGCTGATATAATAAGAGTCCTCAACCCACGAAAGAAAATTCTCTCTCCTTTGGAGGTCTAAATATAACCACTTTCTTCCTGCAGTCAATAAATGCATTGTACTTTGTCAACCAATCCATACCAAGAATACCTTTATAATCCAACATATTCAATACTACCAAGTTAACAAACAATTCTCTTCCATCAATTATCACTGCGCATGCATGCAACATCTCATTTGACTGTAAAATATCTCCAGATGGTAAGGTCACACAATATGGAACTCTGTGTTGATCTACTGGCTTACCTAGTTTTCTCACATACCCCATAGATACAAATGAGTGAATGGCTCCTAAATCTACAATGCACGTGCAATAATTCCATGAATAAGTATCTCACATGTAACAACTATTGGACAGGCTGCTACCTCAGCCTATGTAAGTGCGTAAACCTTAGTAGGAACCTTCTTTTGTTGATCACTTGTAGACATAGGACAGTCTCTAGCAGAATGTCCTTGTTTACCACATGCAAAACAAGCTCCCTACCTACTCTCTCCAGGGTGAAATCTACCACACTTAAGACATGTAGTTCTTTAGGTAGTCGTAACTGGTGCAATTTGTGGTTTCTAATCAGGACCTTTTTGTTTCTTTCCTTGCTCTTGTTGGCCTTTATTCTAATTACCTTGCCTCTTTTGGTCATCTTGGGCCCATGGTGGTGGTTGACCTCTGCCCCAAATTCCTTGAGCGCCAGACTAAAAATTTCTCCTTTGATTACCCAAAATCTCTCTTGTTTCTCTCTTTGTTCCCTCCAAACATCTTGTAATTTCTTTTCTGCACTATCCACTTTCAACACCTTATTAACCACTTTAGAAAAAGTTGCTCCTTCCAAATCAGCTACTTCAAGGTCTTTAGAAATGGTCAGATGCAATCCATTCATGAAATGCTCAACCTTTAGATTCTCATTGTTGGCAAGGTGAGGAATATAATGGGACAACTCATCGAATTTCTTAAGATACTCTGCAACTGTTGAAGTACCCTATTTTAAATTAGCAAATTCTCTTCCCTTATCATACCTAGTGCCAGACGTCGTAAACTTATCCTTAAATTACTGCCTAAATTGCACCCAAGTCATAGTTGTAAAATTATACATTGCTGCCATATTATCCCACCAATAACTAGCATCCTCCTTAAACATAATGACAGCACAATACACTTTATCAACATTTGTAACTCTAGCACAGTCAAATAATTGCTCCATGGTATGTATCCAATTCTCAGCAATTTTAGGGTCCATACCACCCTCAAATATCAATGGTCTATACTTCAAGAGTCGCTCACTAACAACATCTATAACTTCATTTCTAAATACTGGTGGTGGCGGTAGTGGTGGTAGAGGTGGAGGTGGAGTTGGAGGGGCTCTCTCAACTTGTTGTTCGACTTACTGTTTCAAAAATCTCTCCATTAAATTAGTAAATCTATCAAAATATCTCTATCATCTTGCTTTCTAGAAGTATTACCTTCTGTAGTAATAGCACCCTGACACCTCATCCGAACCATATTTTCCTACAATATAATTCATTTTTCCTCACATATAATTATCATAGTGGCCAACACAAGCATGATTAGGCACATAAAGCACATCACATAATAAACGCATTTTAGAGACTTAAACTAATTTATCAAAGGTCTCCTTTAATCTTTATTCCGAACACATACATAACTTCACTTCACATAAAATGACATTTTTAGCATAAATAACCTTAAAACCATCATTGAACTCCTAATTTCAACTCATCCACTATCATTGTATATCAAACACCATCAGAATTCTTTTTTCTATTTTGTTCTCAACTGGATCCATCTTTAGGAAATCCTAAGTCTTTTAGTTATACATTCAAATAAAATTGTATACAGCATACTTTTGAAAATGATATACGCTATTAATATAATCAAACATATCGCAAATGATTATGAAACATTATATAATACAATTAATGTCTTGAAATCATGCAACGCATTGGCCAACAAGTATCTGACTGCCATCGGAAGAAAAGCTTATGTATATGTTTTGACCCTATATGCGTATGCTATGCTAGGCACACTCGACATATGGATATGTTTTGTAGATAAGATATGTACATAAGTATAAAGTATGTAAGGAAATGATGCAATGTTTATGCTTATATTTATGTTTTTAAATTGAGCAACATAACATTGAAGTATTATGGATAAGTTTATGTAAAACAAGCAACATATTCACATGGCCTATAACATTCTACTGTTGGTTTTAGTTGACAAGAATGGTATATAACTAGATTTTTTACAAAAGAAAAAGCCAATGTCTTATTTTTGACGCCATTACGAGTAGCAAGAAAATGTAAGTTTTTGATTAAAACAAGTTCAAAAAATTTTCCAAGACATACCAAGAGCAAAGTGATCATTTTCTACAAAAAAAAAAAAAGAAGAAAAGTTTAAATGGACCCCAAAACATCCAATTTAGGAAAATGTTTCTTAGCAAGAAATTTTCCGCAACCTATAAGTAATAAGATAGAGAGACTAGGTATGAAGTTCAACCATATAACATTTAAGTTCCATTATTGACAAATAGGTCAAAAAAAAGAAAGTTATCTAATAGCAGGATATTGTCCACACAGGACACTTATAGGGTATTTGGGATTGACAAGTATAACATGTAAGAGCTTTTACGTTGTAGCTTTTTACTATAGCATGTGAGAGCTTTATATTGTTCATAGTTCAAACCATTGGTTTGAATTACTCTTCCAAACACCCTATTGGCTAATTTACGAGGGAACAAGAATTAGATATGCAACACGAAATCCAAATAAGTTTCAAACCCTACCTACTTTTGGAATAAAATATGAAACGCAGCAGAAGGAACGGATCATTAACAAACAAAAATTTTCTGAAAACTTTATTCATCGGGAATAGATATATAATTTTAATTAATAATAGAAAGCTTTGAGAATTTTACTAACCTTTTTGAATTCTATCAGGGTATCCTAGCTTTCCTCTTTGATACCAGGATCTTCCAATCCAAGCCTCCACACTAATGGAAAGACGGGTGGGTGTTAAACTGCAAGAATGAATTTTTCTCATACTTTTCTGAATCTGCTATGTATTCAACACATGAGATAGCAGACCTTTTTTTTCAGAGTAGAACTCTCAGTTTTTCTCTCTGGGTATTTTGCAAAAGTTACGTAATGAAAAAACTCTTTTGAGATAACTGTTTTCTCTCCCTTTTATATTTGAGTCATTAGTAATTTTTCAATTAATTTCAAATTTAAAATATCTACCATATCAGATATATAGGGAAAGGATGTACTCTACATTCCTTTTTTTTTTTTGTTACTCTAAAATGAATCCAAAAATTCGTTTAACCTTTTAATATATATATATATATATATATATATATATATATATATATAAGTTAGTTTACATAAACGAATTAGTAAACTACCTTTTTTAGTAAACTACCTTTTTTTAAAAAAAAGAACCACGTTGTAGTGATTTGCTATATATATATATATATATATATATATATATATATATATATAAAGTCAAACTTTACGTTTCACCAAAACGTAACTTTACATTTCCAATTTTTTTTATTTTTTTTAACGAATCATATTGATTTGTTTATATATATAGATATATATATAATATATATAAAGTAAAAGTAAAAGTAAACGTTTGTTTATATATATATATATATATATATAAAAGTAAAACACAAACTTTACTTTATTTTAATATATATATATATATATTAAAATATTATAAAATCTTATATATAAATAAGATTTGGTTCAAAACTATATATATATATATATATCTAAATCTAAATTTAAAAATAAATCATATTTATTTAAGAATAAATTTTAAAATTAATCAATTAATTAATTAACTAATGCTCAGTTAAATATGACAACATTTATCACATTACATTATGTGTCACTGAAAATATTTTTTTGTGTCACATTAACAATTCAAGTGTGAAATAATTAATTCAGAATTTAATAATTTCAAACTAAATATGTATAATTCATTCTATGTATAAATTCAAATAGTGTTACAAAGGTGGTATTGGGGACCTATGGACCTATAACCCAAGCTCCAATAAATTTGACAATTAATCAAACTCTTTAATCAATGTGTCAAATTTATTAGTTTTAGTGTTATTCCACTAAAAACCTGAAATTGAACTCTTGAGGTTATAGTAAAATTACTCAAAGAAGATTAGCGAGTAATCCATTGATATAATCATTACATATAAATCAGTCCTTCATAAATAGTTCATAATAAGAGCTAGGTTCAATTTTCAGTGACTTCACTTATTATATCTTTATCCTTAAGTTCCAATAATCCTCTAATGAACAGTTAATTCATAATCTTATTATGAACGAGCGCTCTACTGTTCAAACCTTGAATTATTACTCAAGAGAACTATTTTTCTAACTTCCATAGGGAAGGAATGAATTCCTTATCTGTATAATATTATTTCCAGCCATTTATTACATTATGTTTCCAAAATGCTAAGTTATGATATGTACTTAGACAAATCTTACCATGCAAGTCAAAAAACATAATGTCATAAATAGAAGTCTAATAAATACTCAGGATTAAGACTGTCAAATATATGATTATTATAGTGATAAATTTAATACTCTATTTGTAACGAATGATTATTAGAGATTCATAATTTATCTGGTCAAATCCTATATAATCTCATTATATAAAGTACCTCCAATCTAATGTTTCTACATTTATAGTTCGGATAATGACTATTTCATTCTAAATGAGATTGGACCGTACTTGTAATATTTAATTAAAGATCCCAAACTTTAATTAATTATTACAGACTATTTAGATTATTATCTATAAATTTTATCCCTAAGCATATAACATTTATATGCTAAATTTATAGTCACATAAATAATCATGAAATTTCCTTCGATGTTTATAAATGTATTCATAACACATATAAGCAACCAAAACAATTATAAATGTCACTTTATTTATTTATTAACAATATGTACAATGTCATAGCTTTTAGGGCACCAAATCCAACAATCTCCCACTTGCCCTAAAGCAGGTGAGACATGTCTCTAAGACCTAAGCCTTCCAAGTGTGCCTCGAAGCTCTTTGTAGGTAACGTCTTGGTGAAAGGGTCGACAAGGTTGTTTTTCGATGCTATCTTCACAACTTCCACATCGCCTCAATGTACTATTTCCCTGATCAAATGATATTTTCCCTCTATATGCTTTCTTCTTTTGTGCCTTCTAGGTTCTCTTGAATTTGCCACTGCACCACTATTATCACAATACAGTGTGAGTGGTTTATCCATGCCTAGAACTACTTCTAGATCATTTAAGAACTTACGGAGCCAAACAACTTCTTTAGCTGCTTCACAAGCAGCTACATACTCAGCTTCCATAGTTGAATCAGCTATACAAGATTGTTTGATGCTTCTCCAAACTATGGCTCCACCACCAAAAGTAAACACTGATCTAGACGTAGATTTACATGTGTCTTTATCTGATTGAAAATCATAATCAATGTATCTAATAGGAATCAAATTCTCACCAAAATATACCAGCATATAGTTTCTCGTTCTCCTGAGATACTTGAGAATATGTTTAACCGCTACCCAATGATCTAATCTTGGTTGGATTGATACCGACTGACTATACCGACCGCATAGCAAATGTCAGGTCTTGTACACAACATGGCATACATTAGACTTTCCACTGTAGATGCGTAGGGTACCCGTCTCATGTGTTCTTCCTCTTGAGGTGTCTTAGGACACTACTCTTTTGAAAGATAAATTCCATGACGTATAGGTAAATTACCTTTCTTGGAGTTTTGCATCAAAAATCTGATAAGCACCTTATCAATATACGATGCCAGAGAAAGTGCCAACAGTTTGTTCTTACCTCTTATGAGTTGGATTCCAAGAACATAACTTACCTCTCCCAAATCTTTCATTTGGAATTGGTTGGCGAGCCATTTCTTTACATTAGATAATACGCCTATATCTCATAATCAAAAAGGCATTCTTGACATCCATTTGCCATATCTCATAATCAAGACAAGCAGCAATGGATAAAAGAATCTGAATGGATTTAAGCATAGCTGCAAGCGAGAAAGTTTCTTCATAGTCAACTCCCTCCTTTTGGGTATAACCCTTTGCCACAAGCCTAGCTTTGAAGGTGTCAACTTTCCCATCCACTCCTCTTTTCTTCTTGTAAATCCATTTGCACCCTATGAATTTTATCCCTTTAGGTAGATCTACAAGTTCCTAGACTGAATTGGAGTACATGCCTCCATTTCAAGGTTCATAGCCTCCAACCATTTCTCCTTCTCAGAATCTTTCATTGCATCATGATATGTCAATGGATCATCCTCTCTATTATCATAGATAGCAACATGTGCTTCTCTAATTTCCCTGTAGCGAGGAGGTAGTCTCATAACCCTCCCACTACGATGAGGTACTATGACATTCTGATCGGGAGATGTGGTCTCCTCATTTTGTCCTTCGACAGTGGTTGTTGGTTGCGGTCTGATCTGATCAGAAAGTAACTCTTCAAGTACAACTTTGCTACGAGGTTTATAGTTTGTCATATAATCATTCTCCAGAAAAAGTGGCATTTGTCAATATAAATACCTTCTTTTCTTGTGGACTATAAAACAAACCTCCCCTTGTTCCCTTTGGGTATCCCACAAACAAGCATACTTCAAAATGTGGTTCCAGCTTCCCGATCCTTCCTTTCAACACATGTGCTAGACACCCCCATATACGGATATGTTGCATACTAGGTTTGCGACTATTCCATAACTCTAAAAGTGTTTTTGAAATAGACTTAGATGGAACTATGTTTAGAGGATATACTACAGTTTGTAGTATATATCCCCAAAATGAAGTGGGTAATGATGAGTAGCTGAGCATAAATCTCACCATATCAAGCAAGGTCTGATTTATTCTCTCTGCAACACCATTTTGTTGTGGTGTTCCAGGTACGGTGAGTTGTGATAGAATACCATGTTCTATCATATAGTCCTTGAATTCAGCATCAAGGTATTCCCCTCCTCGATCAGATCGAAGAGTCTTCACCGCCTTTCCTAATTGCTTTTCAGCTTCAGTTTGGAATTCTTTGAACTTTTCAAAAGTTTTAGATTTCGTTTGCATTAGGTACATGTATCCATACCTCAAATAATCATCAATAAATGTGACAAAATATTCGTAACCACCACATGCTTGCACATTAAATAGACCGTAGACATCTGAATGTATTAGCTCAAGTGGTTCCTTGGCCCTTTCGCCTTTTGTAGAGAAAGGCCTCTTAGTCATTTTACCTTCAAGACAAGATTCACAAACTGGTAGAGAACTAACTTTTAGTTCTTTTAAAGGACCATCCTTTACTAGTTTGTTAATTCTATCAAGGTTAACATGACCTAATCTAAGGTGCCATAGGTATGTTTCATTAGCAGAAGAAGCCTTTTGCTTCTTGGGTTTTGGTTGTTCAACTTTGAACATTACGGTATTGAGCAGTGATTTTTCATTGGGCCTTAAAGTGTAAAGCCCATTTTCTAAATGCGCAGAACAAATATTCAAACCATTTCTAGAAATATTAACATAATTATTATTAAAAGAAACATTAAACATTTGTTCTAATAACCTAGAATCAGAAATCAAATTTATATGAAAACAAGGAATGTAATAAATATTGTCCAAAATTAAAAACTTATTTCTAAAATAAAGTTTAACAAGTCCCACTGCTCTTGCCAAAACAACCTCTCTTGTTCCCACTCTCATCGTTTGTTACCCGTCGGCAAGCTCCCTTGAAGAACTAAGCATCTACAAAGAAGAAAAAATATGGTTAGTTGCTGCTGAATCAATTATCCAAGGTGAAGTATTGTCTTCAACTAAACAAGCTTCTAAAATGAGTAAATCTAATTTACCGCTGTTCTTCTTTTCTTTGAGCTCCTGAAGATACTTCTTGCAGTTTCTCTTCCAGTGTCCAACTACGCCATAGTGGAAACATTTTCCTTTAGGCTTCTTTTAGTTTGACCTCTTTTTGTTGTTGTTGCTTTTTTTCTTCTTAGGTTGCCCTCCATTTTTAGACTTACCACTTCCTTTAGTCCTCTTCCTCTTCTTATTCTTTTAAGTAGAAGAGGAGGGTTGAGCTTCTTTAATCTTTTCTTTCAAAATAGACTCGAAGGTTTGCAACTCATTAAGCAACTCAGCCATATTATATTTTAGCTTGTTCATGAAATAGTTGCTTTTGAACTGAAGGAACGCAGGGAAGAGGGTTTCTAAAATCATCCCAACCTATGTGGCTGCATCTATCATGGCCCTGTTGACCTTGGCCTCATAGAGATAGTTAACCATGTTGAGAACATGTTCTCTAACCGAAATCCCTACCTTCATTTTAGCATTCATTACTGCCTTAACGGCTTCGTGGCATGCCTTTTCAAAAGGTTTGCCAAACATGTCTTGCAGAGACTGCATTATTTCATAAGCAGTCTCCATGCTTTCGTGCTTCATCCTAAGCACGTCAGACATGCCAGCCAAAAGAAAATAGTGGGCCTTGTTGTTTGCCTGGATCCATTGATCATATACTTCTCGTACATTACGAGGAGCATTGGCAGCAGGCGATGGAGGACATTCCTCCGACAGGATAAACTTGTAATTCTCACAAATTAGTACTATATTCATGTTACTCTTCCACTTGACAAAATAATCTCCGGTTAATTTTTCATTTGAGAGAATAGTGATGATTGGATTAGACATTGTTGATGTAATAAATAAATAAAATAACATAAATTAAATGGTTGCATAAACATCATAAATATATGTTGTGGAATAGTAAACGTGATGCATGATGCATATGAAAAAACACAAAATAATATTTTACTAATTCCACGATTATTTAATTTTAATAAATAAAGTGCCGCCGTAGGGTAGGTCAAATTATTTATGAATTGAATTGAGACATTCTCAATTAATAAATATATTCAAAATATCTCATATTTTCTATATTTATTAATAACCGTTTATTTTAGTCAAGATATAATTAACAATTTAATTATGTCTTTATAAGTGTAATCCACTATTTTAAATTTTAACAACTTAACTCAAAATTTTTGCTATAGGGTAGGTAAATTTTGAAATACATTATAAAATCCTATCTCTAGGAAGGCAACCTTAATATTGATTTAAATAGACACCCTCCGTATGGAGGATGAAATCAAAGCGTCACAAGACGCCACTTAAATCTCACAATGTTGTGCTAATAGTAGAGACCGTAGGTTATATTGTCTTATTACCATCTCCCACTCATTATTTTAAAATATGTGTTTTGTCTTATAAAACATCATATGTTTCATACTTCTAGTAAATAAAAATAATTTTTAATTACTAGGTTATATTATGTATTAATAGAATCCAATTCTACTTACACTTAAATAAATTATCAGATTTTCTAAAAATCTAAATTTATTATGAATTATCTAAGTTACCCAATATTAAATAATTTAAAATTAGATAACTTAGAATTAATGTGAATTTTACCAAGTCTTAACTATTAAAACTAAATTCACATTATTCAGTTGATTAAGATTCTATAAAACCAACCTAATTAATTTAATCTCATAAAATTAATTCGAACACATATTAAATCATTTTATAAACACCTTTATAAAAAAAAAATAATATGCAAGTGTATACATGTCATGTTACTATAACTATAAGTGGGCACTTTCCTAGATGACATGTTATAATGCATAAACATATTATCACAATCATCACATGAAAATAAAGCATGAAAATAAACAATGGATTTTTGACCTGGTCCTTTTGGATAATTAAAATTACAACCCACAAAAAATAAAACAAAATTACAGGGGTTTTCTTGTAATTATACATAATTCATAGCTCCAATGTTGTAGTCTTCATCAGATGGTTTACTATGCAACAGTCTGCTAGATTATCGTTGAAATAGGATAGGCCCAAAATCTCAACTAGGCCAAATGATCCAATGGACTTCTTTTTCATCATCGCTCCACGTGTAGCAGGTGAAGAAGAGGAGAAAAGAAAAAAAAATTGAAAAGAAATAATAATAATAAATTACAAAAAAGCCTATACCCCTTTATGGGTTTACACAAATTTGATCTAATCAAATTGAAATAAAATTATCAATCCAAAATCACCATATAATTAACGACCAAAATCCATTCATTAAACAACCATTCATCACATGAATAATAATTACAAAGATGCAAAGTGCCCATAAACATGCATAAAAAAATGATATTATCAAAATAAGAACATGTTAATTAAAATTATATATGCTATAACCTGCTCTGATGCTATTTGTTGGAATAAAATATGAAATGCAGCAAACGGAACGGATCGTTGACAAACAAAAATTTTCTGAAAACTTTGTTCATCGAGAATAGATATATAATTTTAATTAATAATAGAAAGCTTTGAAAAATTTTACTAACCTTATTGAAGTCTATTAGGATATCCTAGCTTTCCTCTTTGATACCACGATCTTTCAATCCAAGCCTCCACACCAATGGAAAGATGGGTGGACGTCAAACTGCAAGAATGAATTTTTCTCACACTTTTCTGAATCTGCTATGTACTTAACACATGAGATAGCAGACTCTTTTTTTTTAGAAAAAAACTCAGTTTTTCTCTCTGGGTATTTTGCAAAAGTTACGTGAATGAAAAACTCTTTTGAGATAACTGTTATCTCTCCCTTTTTATATATGAGCCATTAGTAATTTTTTAATTAATTTTAAATTTAAATAACCACTATATCAGATATATGAGGAAAGGATGTACTCTACATTCCTTCTTTTTTTTTTTTGTTACTCTAAAACGAATCCAAAAATTCGTCTAACCTTTTAATATATATATATATATATATATATAAGTTAGTTTACGTAAACGAATTAGTAAACTACCTTTTTCTTTTTTTAAAAAAAAACGAATCACATCGTAGTGATTCGTTATATATATATATATATATATATAAAGTCAAACTTTATGTTTCACGGAAACGAATTAGTAAACTACATTTTTTTTATTTTTTTTAACGAATCATACTGATTCATTTATATATATATATATATCACGTAAAAGTAAAAGTAAATGTTTGTTTATATATACATATATATATATAAATAAATAAGTAAAATGCAAACTTTACTTTATTTTAATATATATATATATATATATTAATATATTATAAAATCTTATATATAAATAAGATTTGGTTCAAAACCATATATATATATATATATCTAAATCTAAATTCAAAAATAAATAATATTTATTTAAGTATAGATTTTAAAATTGTAACGCCCCTATACGGGGGTTAACAGTTTTTAATGAATTAAAATAAAAATAAAAAAGAAAGGTAAAACCTTAAAAATAAAGTTGCCCGGGGCTTAAATGAAAACTCTCAAATCAAAAATAAAAATATAAACGAAAATTAAACCACAGTTTAATGTAGCACCTTGAATTTAATAATATAAACTATCGTCATCATCATTTTAACCCTCAACGTATTTTTATACAATCACAGAAAGTAACAATTGATGCTTACATTATCATGAAGAACATTCTTAACAATTGAAGCAGTCCCAATGTAATATAGCTACAGAGCTTCCTCAACTATTTTTCTCGTAGCCACCTCACACTTAGTGAGTCCTAAAAAGATAAAAATATAAGGGAATGAGCGACAATATGCTCAGTAGAGAAAACCATACTCACATTTACACAGTCTCAACAGATCAAAAGTCTAACGTTTGTCTCACTCAAGATTCAATACCATGAATTCCTAACTTATCTCATATTCCTCAAGTAAATAGAACTTTCAAGAAAAGTTATTGACACTTATGTGCTCCACCGAATCCACACATAATCATTATTGAGGTCTGAATCAATTACAAAGAATTTGGCACATCTATGCCAAACTTTGAAATCAATAAATCAAGCCTTATATTTCTTATTGTTTTTCACGAGACAAAAGGCTCTTAAATCCTCGTATTCACATGAATTTCTCATCGTTTTATACGAATTAGATATGCTTATAGATCCTAATATTATACGAATCTCTCATAAGTATTCTACTTATAAACCCATTCCATATAATTATCATTCCCTCATAACTATTAATACTTTCCTTCTATATAATTATCGTACTCATATAACCGTTAGTATTTTCATTCTAGGGCTTTTCCATGTTACATCCTTCTAGACTATATAAATCAATGTTAAGGTTCATTTCGATGATGACAATGAAAATTCAGCTTCAAAACCATCTCAAAAACAATTTTTTTTTAAAGTGGTGCTACACTCCCTAGGTTAACCGAACCTAGGCTCTGATACCAAAAATTCTGTAACACCCCTATGTGGGGGTTAACAGTTTTGAATAATAAAAATAATTTTAAATTTCATATTATTTAAATCAATTAAACAATGCCCATGGGTCTTTAAACAACAAGAAAAATAAAAACAAACATTTTAAATACAAACCACAGTTTTTAGTGTAGCACCAAATATATATTACAGTCATCATCACCATAGTACAATTCCCAAATAACTTAACACATCCATCATAAAAAAAATAATACAACTCTTACATGTTGTAGATAAGTTACAAATAAACAAGGTCTTCTAACACGAAACCAGCAGGGTTGTTTTCGCCTATTCCTCTTCAGATATGTTGCACTGAGTTTCACCTGAGAGATGAAGATATGATAGGGATGAGCATCGATATGCCCAGTAAGAAAATCATGACTCACTTTATGGTTTATCCATTACCACATTAAAACTGCATGGTTAGTAAGTTACATCATATTCCAGATTATGAGGTTTATTATGATCACATCTCGTGGATACCATAGTTAATCAATACCAAGTTTCATAATTACACATTTATACAAATATTACCAATCATCATTGTTCCTAGGTATCCATGTTAAATAGAGTATCACTCAACTCATCAAAACCCAAATGGGCGCACTTGATCACCCTGTAAACATTCCAAGGGTGTTCCGGTGAGGGGACATCAACCCCTGAGTCCTCACCAAGTCGATTCCTGTACAGTGTGTTCTAGGACTTTCAACCCAAGGAAGCGTCATCACCTTCCTCCTATTTTACCTTTTAGGGTATTCATGCCCAAGGACGTAACCGCCGCCCTCTTCACGTCTCACCATTTCTCTATATTCAATCATTATTAATAGAGTCAGTTTTCCTAACCATGCTTCTCAATTTATAAAATGTATCAATTCATTATGTTCATCGCCATACAATACAAGACGAGTCCACGTCATAGTTTCATATGTGATACTCATATAATAGCAGTTCAACATAGATATATATATATATATCTTGTGGTAAAACAATCAATTTTAATTTCATAAAAACCTCACAAAAGATGAGTAATAGAATCCCTACCTTCAAAGCTTAACAACAAACTTTTAATCTTAGAATTAATTAACGTTAGCTCCACACATCATTGATCCTAAGACATGCATAAGGACAATTAAAACTAAAGCACAACATATAATCACATTCATAAGTGAATTATGTGTAAACCCGTCTACTAGTGCCATTAAAGTATTTTTATACAATTGTTCTTTAAATACCAAGTAAACAATTTTTATCTTAAACACAATATAAAATACATACAAGTAATTTATATGTTTTAGTCTCTAATAAGAATTCATAAATCATTTAGGATAGTATTGGAAAGGTTGTAAGACATTAAGGGACTAGAAGGTGAGCAAAGTTGGGTTTTTGGTTCAAGTTAACAGCTGGTATACCATGGCAACTTGGTGGTATACTTTTGCAAAAAGGCGGGTTCACTATCTACAATCAACACACGGGTTAACAGGTGGTTTACTTAAGGTAGATGGGTGGTTTACTACCACTGGTAGGTTTACTAGTTTCTAATCCAAAAATTAAAAAATTCATAGAAATTAAAATACAACTCCGATTTAGGCTCATGATAGCTCGTTGGAAAGCTTAGGATGTCTACTTTTAAAATATGCAAACTAATTTACAAAATTAATTTTCATTTAACTCTAGAATGTTAAGAAATAGCCACTGCCCATAGAGGTATTACAAAGTTTATGGGATGTCAAATTTTTCTTTAACCTAAAGCATATTATCCTTATTCAAAATCTCAAAACCATTCCAAAATATGCAACATGCATTATATAATCACAATAAACATATTCTCATGAGTTTTATACTAAAATCATTATCAAATTATATCTCTAGCCTTTCTTGTAAATAATGATGAAAATATGCTTAAGTTTGCTCTTTAAGCTCAAAACATTAGAACATCAATCTTAAAGTTATGGAAACCGGTTTTAAACATTCCTAGCATGTTTCTAACATTGTTATCAAACCAAAATAAAGGTTGGTTGTGGGTTGTAACTCAAGACTCAAGTTTTTGTTCATAAATGTTCAAGGATGCATGTTAACATAACTAGAAATTTGCATGAATTTTGAACACGAAAATTATGCATTAAACTTGGAGAAAACATATACTAAAAACTAAGTTTAGATTAGAGAAAACCTACTTCAAAACTCCTTTGAAAAGCACCAAAGTTTGGGTTAAAAATCAAGCTTGAATTAACTCTAAAACCGCCTCAACCATGGTTGCAAATTATAATTGTCTTGGCCACAAAGAGAGCTTTGTGCTCTATGTCTTTAGTTAGAAATTGAAGTGAGAAAGGGAGAGAATGAGAAACTAGAGAAGAAGGTGGTGATGGTTAAATAAAAAGATATCAAAATGCTTGAGAGGAAGGGGAAGTTTACGGGAAAAGTTGTAAGAAGAAACAAAAGAGTATTAAAAGAAAATATCATCATGTCTCCCATGGAGACTTTTAGCAATTAATGCCAACATAATTGAGGGGACAATTGGAGTGAGTTATGGAAGGAGATGAGGAAAGAATTAAATAGGTGGTTGAGAAAATATCTCCATGTCTTCTATTAATTGAGGGAAAATTAATTCCATGTCTCCTTCGGAGACTTTAGCAAAATGAGAAGAAGGCTACATAATTGAGCATTAATTTAGGGAGACAAGATTGGTAGAAGTGAGTATTGGTAAATTTTGAATGTTTCTTATGAAGACTTGGTAAGAAAATACTAAAGTGGCATTTTTTTTATTGAAACAACATAGACAAACTTGGTAATTTTAAATACTATAAGATTTTAAATTGTCACATTTTATTCATTAAATTTCACAAAATCATGCCCGTTAAAATACTGGTGTTACAAAAATTAATCAATTAATTAATTAACTAATGCTTAGTTAAATATGACAACATTTATCACATTACATTATGTGTCACTGAGAATATTTTTCTATGTCACATTAACAATTCAAGTGTGAAATAATTAATTCAGAATTCAATAATTCCAAACTAAATATATATAATTCATTCTATGCATAAATCTAAATAGTGTTACAGAGGTGGTATTGGGGACCTATGGACCTATAACCCAAGCTCTAATAAATTTGACAATTAATCAAACTCTTTAATTAATATGCCAAATTTATTAGTTTTAGTGTTACTCCACTAAAAACTTGAAACTGACTCTTGAGGTTATAGTAAAATTACTCAAAGAAGATTAACGAGCAGTTCATTGATATAATCATTACATATAAGTCAGTCCTCCATAAATAGTTTATAATAAGAGCTAGGTTCAATTTCTGGTGACTTCTCTTATTATATCTTTATCCTTAAGTTTCAATAATCCTCTAATGAACAGTTGATTCATAATCTTATTATGAACAAGCGCTCTACTGTTCAAACCTTGAATTATCACTCAAGAGAACTACTTTTATAACTTCCATAGGGAAGGAATGGATTCCTTATCTATATAATATTATTCCTAGCCATTTATTACATATGTTTCTAAAATGCTAAGTTATGATCTGTACTTAGACAAATCTTACCATGCAAGTCAAAAAACATAATGTCATAAATAGGAGTCTAATAAATACTCAGGATTAAGACTGTTAAATATATGATCATCATAGTGATAAATTTGAATACTCTATTTGTAACGGATGATTATTAGAGATTTATAATTTCTCTGGTCCAGTCCTATATAATCTCATTATATAAAGTACCTCCAATCTAAAGTCTCTACATTAATAGTCCGGATAATGACTATTTCATTCTAAATGAGATTGGACCGTACTTGTAATATTTAATTAAAGATCCCAAACTTTAATTAATTATTACAGACTATTTAGATTATTATCTATAAATTTTATCCCTAAGCATATAACACTTATATGCTAAATTTATAGTCACATAAATAATCATGAAATTTTCTCGATGTTTATAAATTTATTCATAACACATATAAGCAACCAAAACAATTATAAATGTCACATTATTTATTTATTAACAATATGTACAATGTCACAGCTTTTAGGGCACTAAACCCAACACTTACGGCATAGCAATACAATTTTCAAAGGCATTGTTCTTATTATTTTACCAAATACATTTGTTATGCACACAAACAAGTTAATCAAAGCATCATATATGGTATGTCACAATAATTAAGGACTGGTAAGTTAATTCACCAGATAAGATAAGAGAGTGTTGTACTAACCTCGTGATGTAAGGAGAGCATCAAGTTTGATAATGTTACAGTTTCAGTGATACAACGACCCTTATGCCCACTTAGTACGTACACTTAGGCTCTTATTTCAAGTCAAGTTATGAAAATAAATTAGTGCTCATAAATAAGCACAATTGATATAATGCATTGAGTTTTAGAGAGAAAATGTCTTGTGGATTAAGTTTGGACTTATTGAGCAATAGCTCACCTAGTTATTTTATGCTATAGAAAATCCTGTCAAAAGGCTGGAATAGATGTTGTCGTTAAGCTAGAAATAGCAGTTGGACATCATGTAGAAATGGGTATAGATAGTGCTATTGAAAGGTTGCGCTATTTTGAAAACTGTGTTTAAATATATTATAAGTTTGTAATGTTATGTGTATTGAAGCAAAACAAAAGTTGTAAATATTTTTTGTTATAAACGTTGATATAATTTTTTAAGTTAAAAAAAAAAGTAGTTCGTATTTTTATGATTAAATAAATAAGATTAAAAAAAAAAGTATATAAAATAATGGCGGGTTGCAATCCTCTTTCTTCAGGAGAGGAAAGCGAAGATTCCCGTGCTAACTTCTGGTATAGCCCAACCCATTTCCTTTCCCAAAGACCCTTCAATATAGATCTCAACATCGCTTGGGCCTTGGGTTTCCTGACAATCATCCTCCCCATCAGAGATCTTTCTAGAAAATGTAACGTCCCAAAATTAATTTAATGGTATTAGAATGTAAAATGGTGGATTAGTGTGCCATAATGAATATTTTAAACTTAATTTGATCATTTAATGAGATTTTTGAGTTAGAGATGTTTTGATTATTTTAATGATTTCTAGTTGTTTTTAATCATTTTAATTGTCATTTTGAATATTTGAGACACAACAATTTATCAAATGTCAAATATGTTTTGTTTTACAAAACTGTGGGTGGCACACAGTTTTCACACAGTAAAACCGCCCACTTTTCTCTCTATTTCATCCCTCTCTCTCTCACTCTTCATTCAACTCTCTCTCTTTCGCTCTCTCCCACGCTCATCTCACTCTTTCTCTCGCTCTCTCTCTTTCCCTCTCTATTTCCCTCAAAATTTAGAAACAAATTTTGAACCCAAGCTTCAGGTTAGCAAGTAGGAAGCTCAGGGACTTGATTTGGCAACCGAAAAACGTGATTTAAAGCTTCAATCCAAGGTTAGTTTTCGAATTTCAAAAATTTTTCAATTTTTCTTGCATCTTGTGATTTAAACTCATTTAAGCTTAAAGAACCTTTCATCTAAGTTAAAGGGACTTAGAATAACTAGAATCTAAGCTTTGTTTGAAGAAAAATGTATTCGATTTAAGATTTTTCATTTTTCTCCATTTTTCTCTAATTTCAGATTTTCTTGGATTTTGAGTGCAAATCTTGTTTAAATGAGTTCAAAAGTATTCTATTATGTTTTTCTATCATCTATGATTGTTTTCCATGTCTGAGAATTGAGAAAAACAAGTTAAAATCAAGATTTGGGGTTTGGAAGACCCAAAACCCGTGCTTGAAATTTTTGGAAATTTTCCAGATCGGCAGGCCAAACTTCATGTTCGGTAGGCCAGATTCAAAGGATCGACAAGCTGGATTCATCCGTCCAACAGCCGAACCTGAAAAATGTTCGGCTGACCAGACCTGTACTCCGGTAGGCCAAACTGTGCAATTCGGCCGGTCAAACCAGGGAGATCGGTAGGCCGATTGAATAAGGGCAGATTTTGTGATTTTTGTCGGTTTTCACTGTTTTGAACCCTGATTGAAATCCCAACTTTATAAAATGAATTTAAAGATACAAATGGCACACTAGGATATCATGAAAAGGTTTAGCAACGTAGGATATCTTAAATTAGATACTGATAGACCTAGTTTGTATTTAGGGTCGTTCGTGGTTCCGCTGAGCTAACGTATAGAGGATCGGGATTACGGTGTGGGGCACCAGCATGAGTACTGAGGTAGGACTTCTACCTTTTCTTTGGTAACCCAGTTCAAATGATTCTAGTCTCAAAAGGGGTTTTATCAAAATGTTTTAAATGATTGTTTAAAAGATGATATTTTATCGGTTCTTTTTTATAAACCGTTAATTGAAGTGAACTTCATAGTGAACTTCATAATGAATGTTAATGAGAACATCTAGTAAATGGACTTTGAATAATAATAGAAATGAATATAAGGGCATGATGCCATATCAGAGATCGGGTCGTGTAGCGATCGACCTTGGGGGCAGGTCCCAAAACCCAACTGGGCCACTATAGTGGTGTTATTAATATGGTTTGCCGAGGAAAGGAAAATAATGACTTTTTGGATTGACCAATAAATTGTTTTGGGTAGGAATGATTTTGTTTAAACTTATTGTTCAAGTTTTCTCCTAAAAAATTTCCTGAAAAATGATATGTTCCTTTTAAAGTTTATTATTTCTTAAAATATAGTCCTACTGAGCCTTTCGCTCATGTTTTATTTGTTTTAAAACTTTTTCCCTCTAGGTGGATTTCCGCTTAGGTTCAGAGAAGATTCTTCGGATAGGACTCAGGAGCAGTAGGGGAATTTAGTAGTTTATTCTTAATATTAAATTAAGACATGTAATATTTTAATTTTCTCTTTATTTGGACTGTGGATGTAATGTAATATTGTCAGTACTATGTGTGTGCACAAGACGTGGGTTGGTGGGACCTATTCTCGTTCATCCTATTTCTTTGTTATTTTCTTATTATTTGTTTGATAAACATATTCGTTTAATTATCGAAACTGCTTGTTTAAAAAGTTTTAGATTTTTCATATTTCCATATTTAGTTTAAACCCTTTAAACTCATGTTTTTGATTAAATTCTTGTTTATTTAACTTAAATAATTCACCACGTCACCTCCTGCACTTCGGGACGTAGCAGAATGGTATCAGAGCCCAAGGTTATGAACCTTGGGAATTGTGCATACATATGTATGACAATGAAATACTATTAATAGCCCAAATTTTGTTTTCAGAAGTGAGAGAATGGTACCTAGACATCGTTCAATAGCCGACGCTGAGTTTGGAAATGATGAGGGTATGATGAGGTCTATGTTTGCTGCATTTCGACAGATGACAGCTAGGGCTAGACCAGAGGATTCTGATGCTAGTCATCGGCATACGTATTGTAAGGAATTTCAGCTTGCATCTATACCGACTTTTGATGGAAATGGCGACCCGCAATAGGTAGAATATTGGCTAGACTCGATCGTGAAGCATTTGGACACCCTCGGAGTGCCAAATGAGTATCGTGTGGAATTTACTGCATATAAGTTCGAGGGTGGCGCTAAAACTTGGTGGAAGCAAGCTAAGTGTTTGGAGCGCAATTGTAACATTAGTTGGGACAAGTTCAAGGAGCTGTTCTATAACTGGTATTTTCTGCAGGGGTATAGGGACCAAAAAGTAGCTGAGTTCTACAGGTTGCAGTAAGGTGACTTGTCAGTTTGAAAGTATGAGGCAAGGTTTAATGAGTTGGCCAGGTTTGCTCCATCAGCAGTGGCATCGAAACGTGAAAAATGTATAAAGTTTCAGGAAGAACTCAAGGCTCCTATTCGGCGACAGGTGGTTGCTCAGTGACTCAGGAGTTTTGGAGAGCTTGTGTTGTCAGTAATATCGATGGAGAATGATTATACGTTGTATTATGAGGATCGAGCAAAAGTGTTAGGAGGGCCACAGAGGAGCGGTAGGAAGAGCACCAGTAGTCGTCCAACTCTAGGAAAGAACAAGCAGGGTGGCACAAACAGCGGTAGCAGCAGTTCATCAAGCAACGGGCGCAGCAATCCCTACAGCTTTCATTGTCATTATTGCCAGCAGCCAGGACACATCAAGAGGAATTGCCCGATCAGGAGTGCCCGTCTTGGATCTCAAACTAGAGAAGGTGCTAGTCGTCAACCTCTGCCTCAGACCTTACCTTCGCCTCAGTTATAATTCCCTCAGTTCTCTCCTCAGCAACTGTCATATCCAGCACAAGGGCAGCAGCCGAAAAACTTCCAGCGTAGCGTCCCTCTATATCAAGCACCGAATACAGCTAGTGTGCAGTCATCTCTGTCCCAATAGTATCAACTGAATAATCCAGGACCTAGCAATGTTTTAGAGGAAAAGGAAAGGCACCAGTGCAGGTTCATGCGATGGCAACAGGAGGTTTAGATGCCCAGACCAGTAATGTGGTTGTATATGGTACGATCTTAGTTTCCCAATCCCTAGCTCACGTTTTATTTGATACAGGTGCTACTCATTCTCTCATTTCGAGTTCTTTTATATATGCCTTGGGACTAGAGATAGAAGAGTTTAATGAACCCTTAGTTATAGCTTCTCCCTTAGGGCGGGTGTGTGTAAATTGTATATGTAAATCTTGTAAAATAATGATTGGGAATGAGATTTAAAAAGTGATTTGATTGTACTCCCCATGAGCTCATATGAGGTAATCCTAGGGATGGACTGGTTGTCCAGGTATAATGCAGTTATAGGAGTCAGCTTAAAAAAGTGACCCTAGTGTCTGATAGGGGGACGATGATCACTTACCAGGGTGGTGGTGATCTATTAATGAGTGAGCATCTCATGAAGTCATGTCTTGGAGGCCGAGAGAATTTGGTTTGTCATGCTTTTCTTGCAAGTCTGGAAGGTGAGCCCTATGCTTTGAAAAGAAAAGTAACAATTTCAGTAGTTGATGAGTATGAGGATGTCTTCCCCGACGAGTTACCAAGATTACCACTGCATCGAGAGATCAAGTTTGGTATTGAGTTATTCTCGGATACAACATCGATTTCAGTAGCACCTTATCAGATAGCGTCGGCAGAAATAAAAGAATTGAGAAAGCAACTTCAGGAGCTTGTTGATAAAAGATATATTCAAAATAGTACGTCATTGTAGGAAGCATCGGTTTTATTTGCTAAGAAACATGATGGGACTCTCAGGTTGTGTATAGATTATCGCCAACTGAATCGTGTCACAGTGAAGAATAAGTATCCTTTGCCCAGGATCGATGAGTTGTTTGATCAGTTGGGAGGTTCACGGTACTTCTCAAAGATTGATTTGCGCTCGAGATACCATCAGCTCAGGATAAAGGAAGAGGATATTCCCAAGATAGCTTTCAAGACTCGGTATGGACACTACGAGTTTTTGGTGATGCCGTTTGGATTGACTAATGCCCTGGCAGCTGTCATGGATTTGATGAAAAGGATATTTAGGCCTTATCTAGATCAGTTTGTAATTGTGTTCATTGATGATATTCTAGTGTATTCTAAGACTTGGGAGGAGCATGAGCAGCATCTCAAGATCGTGCTTCAGACTCTACAAGAGCACCAGTTGTATGCCAAGAAAGAAAAGTGTGAGTTTTGGTTGTCAGAGATCAAGTTTTTGGGTCATGTCATTTCTGAGCATGGTATTTCTGTGGATCCGTCCAAGATTAAAGCCATAGTGGAATAGGAACGACCAAGGAATATAGCAGCAATCTGCAGCTTTTTGGGTCTTGCAGGTTATTATAGGAAATTTGTAAAGGATTTCTTGAAGATCGCAGCGCCGTTGACAAGATTGATCAGGAAAAATGTCAGGTTTAAGTGGGATGACGAATGTGAGCTCGCTTTTCAGGAATTGAAGAATCGGTTGACTTCAGCCCCAGTATTGGTTATTCCTAATAGTGACGAGCCATATGAGGTTTACACAGATGCTTCAGGACGTGGATTTGGATACGTGTTGATGCAGCATAGATGTGTGGTGGCGTATGGATCGAGACAGCTACGACCTCACGAGTGGAATTATCCTAGTCATGACTTGGAGCTCACGGCGGTGATTCATGCACTGAAGATTTAAAGATGTTATTTGTATTTAGCAACGTTTCAGGTCTTCTCCAATCATAAGAGTTTGAGGTATCTATTCACTTAGAGGGATCTTAACTTGAGTCAGCGGAGATGGATGGAGTACATGAAGGATTATGATTTTGCGTTGCAGTACCATCCTGGGAAAGCTAATGTGGTCGCGGGTGTGCTTAGTAGGAAGTCTTCAGGGATTCTAGCTTGTTTAGCTCTTGAAGACTGAAGTAGGGATGCGACAGTGAGCGAGTATGGACTACAATATTATGAAGATTATGATCGAGTTTTGGTGTACCATATGCAAGCGACCCCAGCTCTTGTTCAGATGGTGAAGCAAAATCAATGGCAGGACCAGCATCTTCGAGCGATTTGGACACGGATTTAGAACGGGGAGAAATTTGAAGAATGGAGAGTGCATGCAGATGGATCGTTGTATTTTTGGGAGCATCTCATAGTTCCAGCAATCGCAGAGGTGACAAAAGCCATTATGGACGAAGCCCATAGGTCTCAGTTCGCCATTCATCTGGGGAGCACAATGATGTATTGTGATTTGAAAAGGCAATATTGGTGGAGGGGTGTGAAGAAAAATGTTCAAGAGTATGTGGCTAGGTGTACGACGTGTCTCTAGGTGAAAGCCGAACATCAGAAGCCTATAGGTCAGCTTTAGCCGCTTGCTATTCCATGGTGAAAATGGGAGCATGTGACGATGGATTTTCTCACAAGTTTGCCAAGGACGGGGCAACGGCATGATGCATTTTAGGTCGTGGTCGATAGGTTGATGAAATCGGCGTATTTCATCCCGTTCAGGTCGACATGTTTGAGGAAAGTTCTCGGGGAGTTGTATCTATAGAATATAGTGAGATTGCACGGCGTTTCTTTGTCCATCACATCAGATCAAGACACCAGGTTTAATGCTAAGTACTAGAGGAGTTTTTAGGAGGCTTTAGGTATAGATTTGAACTTCAGTATGGTGTTTTATCCTTAGACTGATGGGCAGTATGAGTGAGTTATTCAGATTCTCGAGGACATGTTGCGTGCCTGTGCGTTAGACTTCGGTGGGAATTGGAAGAAATATTTGCATATGGCAGAATTCGCATACAACAATAGCTATCAGGCAAGCATTGGTATGGCACCATTTGAGGCGTTGTATGGGCGACCGTGTAGGTCGTCGATGTGTTGGGCACAGCCGAAAGATAGGGTTATTCTTGCGCCAGATGAGATTCGTGATAGCAACAAGAAAGTCGTCGTAATTCGAGATCGATTGAGGGCAGCTCAGAGTTGACAGAAGAGTTATGCGGTTAGAATGTTAGACATGTATGCCCTAAGGAGTAAAAATGTAATAAGTTTTTGGAGACATTTTTATCAATAAAGAATTTATCCATTATTTATATACCAAATATTGTCCCCTTTATGTTCATATTTGTTGAATGTATGTTAAGCAAACAATAGTCTAAGACTATCGGTCTAAACCTTAAGAATTGGGCATATGATGGACGGATTATGCGAAAGACACGATTCTTAAGATGATGGTCTAAATCATACGATCCGCAATCGAGGGAATAAAGTTGGGTGCTTTATTCATGCAAAGATTGTTATGTTGTCTATATCCCTTTAGGGAGATGGTTTGTCTTGACCACCGGAGGTGGACTCCGTGAATAGAAACATTGGCACGTTGTCATAGATGACGATGTGTTGGATCAGGACATAAAGTGAATTGATTTGGATTAATAATTCTGTCTCGGCAAATCGATTCACTTTAGACAATCATTTGTGTTGTATCTTAATTCTGAGAGGAATAGTGGGATCGTTGTCTTGACTTGTGTCTTTTGATATACCAAAGGGTGACACCCACATCTTAATAATGGTATACATGTCGGTACGTTGGAGGCATGACTCTTGATGGCGTAGACTTGTTATTAATAGATATGGAATCCATAGCTCCTCTTTAGGAGTAATGATATCCTGTTATATGCGTTATCCTATACTTTGAAAACTGGAGCGCTCAACCATTTGGATACATAGGTGCAACCGAATGGTATACTGTCTTTGGATGGTAAGTTTTCTAGTGGTGAGATGATGGAACTTAAGATAAAAATAATCGGGAAGGTAAGATAGAACTTGTCCTTAAGCTGATTATGGATTATCATATGGGAATACGATACACTATGATATGTCATGGAGATTTGGCTATACGGGCTTCGTAATTCTATATAGTTTGAGAGTACAGCTCCAAGCTTTTAGTGGAGTAGCATTGGAGTTAATAATTATGAAATGTATATCTGGGATATTGGTTTCATAATTATCGGGAGCTTGAACTATATAGGTCTATTTGGTCCCTTTTGCTAGCTCACAACATCCTGTAACGACACAGCGTGCTTTTCTAATAATTGGTGACTTATGTCGGATTTATCAGATTGGTTAAATTTGGAAGAATTAAATAATCTATGTCTGTTTATCGGTTGAATTAATTTTGTAATAAAAATTAATTCAAGATAAACTTGTTGAATTATTGAGATCGGATAATTCTTGTTTGTTTATCGGTTGATTTAATTTTGGATAAATTAGATCAAGATAAACTTGTGGAATTATTGGGAGTTAATTTATTTTCTTAGAGATTATCTAGATAAAGTTGTTTTGATCAAATAACTTCTCTATTGGGTTATTTGAATTAAAATTGAGACTTTATCTTATAGAATCTCGGGTGAAAAATAAAATACTCGCGAGATTTTTTATTCGGCAGTTCGGCCTGCCGATAGACGTGTTCGGTCGGCCGATGGGACCTGTTCGGTCTACCGATCAGGTCGTTTGGCCTGTCGATTAGCAAAGGATAAGATCACGCGTTTTCATGCAAATCTTATCAAATATTGATCCGAGTTTTGAGACTTAATCTGATAATGACTGACCCTAGGACCAACCTCTATAAATAGGGAGTGATTCTCACAGGTTACTTAGATCAATTGAGAGATTAAGAGTGATACTCTGCTACTGAGAATCTGCAAACTCCCTGAGAGCTTTTGTTCACAAATCATGAACACTTGCTTTGGGTTCTCTCGATTGGTTGGAAGGAGAATCACCAGTGGAAGAGCTGTACGTGTGAGCCCACATTCACTCTGGTCGTGGATAGAGAATAGCAAAGAAGACCAGTTGGTTAAAACTCTTCTGGAACGTTATTTCTCTTCACAGATTGTGGAGGTTCTTCGACACACAAAGGTCAGTAAGATCTAGTTAATTTATAAATATAGCATGTCAAACTTGTGTTTTAGAAATTACTCTGATATAAATTTTTTTAAAATTCTGCTGCATAGTCTTTTTCCAACATAGTGTTAGACATGTATGCCCTAAGGAGTAAAAATGTAATACGTTTTTGGAGACATTTTTATCAATAAAGAATTTATTCATTTATATATACCAAATCTTGTCCTCTTTACGTTCATATTTGTTGAATGTATGATAAGCAAACAGTAGTCTGAGACTGTCAGTCTAAACCTTAAGAGTTGGACATATGATGGGATGATTATGTGGAAGACACGATTCTTAAGGTGACGGTCTAAAACATATGATCCGCAATCGAGGGAATAAAGTTGGGCACTTTATTCATGTAAAGATTGTTATGTTGTCTATATCCCTTATGGGAGATGGTTTGTCTTGGCCATCGGAGTTGGACTCCGTGAATAGAAACATTGGCACGTTGTCATAGGTGACGATGTGTTGGATCGGGACATAAAGTGAATTGATTTGGATTAATAATTCTGTCATGGCATATCGATTCACTTTAGACAGTCATTTGTATTGTATCTTAATCCTGAAATGAATAGTGGGCCCGTTATCTCGACTTGTGTCTTTTGATGTACCAATGGGTGACTCCCACATCTCTATAGTGGTATGCATGCCGGTACGTTGGAGGCATGACTCTTGATAGCATAGACTTGTTATTCATAGATATGGAATCCATAGCTCCTCTTTAGGAGTAATGATATCCTCTTATATGCGTTGTCCTGTAATTGGAAAACTGGAGCGCTCAACCATTTGGATACATAGGTGTAACCGAATGGTATACTATCTTTGGATGGTAAGTTTTCTAATGGTGAGACAATGGAATGTAAGATAAAAATAATTGGGAAGGTAAGACAGAACTTGTCCTTAAGCCAATTATGGATTATCATATGGGGATACGATGCACTATGATATGTCATGGAGACTTAGCTATACGAGCTTCGTAATTCTATAAAGTTCGAGAGCGCAGCTCCAAGCTTTTAGTGGAGTAGCGTTGGAGTTGATAATTGTGAAATGTATATATGGGATATTGGGTTTCATATTTATCATGAGCTTGAACTTTATAGGTCCATTTTGGTCCCCTTTGCTAGCTCATAAAGTCCTGTAACGACACGGCGTGCTTTTCCAATAATTGGTGACTTATGTCGGATTTATCAGATTGGTTTAAAATTTGTAAGAATCAAATAATTTATGTCTGTTTATCGGTTGAATTAATTTTGTAAGAAATTAGTTCAAGATAAACTTGTTGAATTATTGCGATCAGATAATTCTTGTCTGTTTATCGGTTGTTTTAATTTTGGAAAAATTAGAACAAGATAAACTTGTAGAATTATTGTGAATTGATTTATTTTCTTAGAGATTATCTTGATAAAGTTTGTTTTGATCAGATAACTTCTCTATTGGGTTATTTGAATCAAAACTGAGACTTTATCCTTTAGAATCTCGGATGGAAAATAAAAGATTCGCGGAGATTTTTTCTCAGGAGTTCGGCCTGCCGGATGACGTGTTCGGCCTGCCGAACTGGCCTAATCGGCCTGCCGATCAGAATGTTCGCCCTGCCGATCAGCGGGAGATAAGATTATATGTTTTCATGCGGATCTTATCAGATACTGATCCGAATTTGATTCTGTTTCGAGTTTTTGAGACCTAATCTGATATGGACTGACCCCAGGACCAATAGGTATAAAAAAGGAGTGAGTCTCATGATTTACTCAGATCAATTTGAGAGATTAAGAGTGATACTCTTCTAGTGAGCATCTGAAAACTCCCTGAGAGCTTTGGTTCACAAATCACGAACACTAGCTTTGGGTTCTCTCTGTTGGTTGGAAGGAGAGTCACCGGTGGAAGAGCTGTATGTGTGAGCCCACACTCACTCTGGTTGTGGATAGAGAATAGCAACGAAGACTAGTTGGTTGAGGCTCTTTTGGAACGTTACTTCTCTACACGGGTTGCGGAGGTTCTTCGGCACACTGAGGTTAGTAAGATCTGTTTAATTTATACATATAACATGTCAAACTTGTGTTTTGGAAAATACTCTGATGAAAATTTTTTTAAAATTCCACTGCACACTTTGTTTCCAACAATTGGTATCAGAGCCGAGGTTTTTACATAAATTTGCAAGTTTGTCATCATGTTATATGCATAAATTTTTTGATCTTAATCTCTCCTATGCTTGAATTGAATTTTATAGAGAGATGGCACTCTAAGTTTCTGTATAATATATATGTTGTCATGGATTATGTGGTAAATGTTTATTAATTAATTATGGTTGATTAAATCGTTGTTTAATTATTTATTAATTAATTAATACCGGTTGTGGTTCCTTAGAGGTTAGAATGTGTATCTAGGTTTTTCATGTAATTATATGGTGAACAATCATCTCCGTCTAGGAATTGTTATTTAATTTTTTAATTTGAAAGAATTTTGTAATTAAATAATTATTCGGAGAAGAAGGATCTAGAAGAAGGATCTAGAAGACGGATCTAGAAGATTGATGATGGCGCCTCCAGGTATTTCCTAAGTCTCTAATTTTATGTTTTTGAATTGTTGAAAATAAAATTGATAAATTGCATTAAAGTTGGATTTTCTGGATTAAGGGTTTTCTACTCGGTCAGCATGCCAGACCTCACAGTTCGGCAGGCCGAAGGTCACAAATCGGTAGGCCGAACGTGTGGTCCGGCAGGCCGACAGTGGGGCAGAAATTTTGGTGCTCTGCCAGCAGGCCGAACCTTCATGTTCAGCAGGCCAAACCTTCATAATCGGCAGGCCGATCACACAGACCGGCCTGCCGACCGAGAGCTGCCGAGTGTCCAGAAAAGGTACAATTTTTTCGGTGCAGTTTTAATTTTATTTTTGAGACGATTCTGAGAAACATTAAATTTGGATATGACCGGAAATATTAAGTATTCGATTCATACGGGATTGAAGACTTGAAGATGGATATTACATGAAGAAGGATACAGCTTGAGGATTCAAGGATGAAGAATCGATAAATGTCTTGATTATTCTCTTGTAATCTTAGTTTTTCTATTCTCTAGGGTGGAACCATAATATTATGGTTATTATTATTTTGCTTGTAGCTTTGCTTGTCTGCATTATAATATAATTTACCATGTATATTGATAACATGTCATATAGAATAGGGAGTGCCGCTCATATTAAAATTGTTCATGCATAATTTTAAAATAAAACCTTGACTTCAAAAGATTGAGTGGGAGAAGGTTTTCAAAGAGAGGACCTAAGGCCTCCATCGTTGGTCCATAGGAAGAACATGGTGGTCCCGACCCCTAGGAAGGGATTTCTATCATGTACCAGATTGGATCTCTGAAAGGATAAGGTATTTTAGTATGATTTATGGTTGCACACCCCTAGGTGGTGATTATAAATCATGGATAAAATATTGAAACGGTGGTTATACACTCACGTTAATCTTATTATTAACCTCCCCTAGGAGCTCTGTTAATAAAATTAATGGCCAAAGAAACGATTATTAATATATGCTGGATCATACGGGTCCTGGATGGCATATATTAATCAGGAGGGGATCCGTGTTCCTGATTGAATTTGGCATGACTCCCCTAGGAGCTTGTTGAATTCTGAGTTGGGAATTATCGTTGTAAGGTTGTGATATTTTCAAGGTTTTGACACATAAACGCATTTGTATTATTTTACATGATTGTGTTATCTTACTAAATTATTATATATGTTTGCTTATGTTTGGTATATGATTCTTTATTGTAGATTGAAAATGTCTAAAAACGCTTTATCATCGATACTTGACAAAAACCAATTAACCGGTGAGAACTATAACGATTGAAAACAGAACCTGGACATCGTCCTTTCTTTTGAGAAACTAAAATATGTTCTGACAACTCCTTGTCCTCCCGAGCCTACGGGAGACTCAAGTAATGAGCAATTCCAAGCGTACGATCGCTGGAAAGATGCTAATGATCAGGCCCGCTGCTATGTTATGGCTAGCATGAACAACATGCTGTAGGCTCAACATCAGGATTATAAGACTACGAAGCAGATCTTGGATAATCTTGAGGATATGTTTGGAGGCCAGGCTATAACAAAGAGGCAATGGGCGCTTCAGAAACTCTTAAACTGTAGATAGAGACCGGGGACATCTGTAAAGGAGCATATGATGTTGGTCATGGGTTACCTCGCTGAGGCTCAAACCAATGGAGCCGACATCGATGCTGAAACTCAGATGACTATGGTCTTTGAGACTCTGTCTAAGGAATTTATTCCGTTTAGAGCTACTTTTAATTTAAGCAATAGACGGGATATGACCTTAACAGAACTGATGAAACAGTTATAGGAGTTTGAACTGCTGATCAAGGAGTCTCCTGCTGGTGGTGAGGCCAATATGGTAGCTGCTTCTGGTTCCAATCCTAACTTTGGGAATGGAAAGAAGCAACGGGCCAAGAGTGAGAAGTCTTCTATTCCTGCTGCTACCAAGAGCAAGAAGAAGAAGAAAAAGAACCCAAAGAAGCTTAAGTGCTTCTTCTGTGGTAAGGTCGGGCATATAAAGAAGCATTGCAAGGACTTCCTTTCCAAGGGAGGTAGGTGTGATCTTCTATATTTAGAAACTTGTTTGGTTGAGGAATCCAGTGACGTCTGGGTCATAGATTCCAGTGTAACTAATCATGTTTGTGTTTCTCTGCAGGGATTCAAAGAAACAAGAAGTCTACTTCGTGAAGACTTAACGCTTCGGATGGGTGATGGATCCTTGGTCTCAGCGGAAGCAGTGGGAGATGTCCATCTTTATTTTGATAATTATAGGAATTTAATTTTGCGAGATTGTTTTTATGTTCCTAAATTTAAAAGGAATTTAATTTTTGTATCTTCTTTATTTAAAGACTCCTACGTTGTATCTTTTAATGAAAAAGTGGTGATTCGTAAAAATAAATATTTTATCTGTTCTGGATGGATGCAAAATAATCTATATTTTATCAAACCTAAGATGGACTTATTGCTTAAAGCTGAGATAAATGATAATAACTCAAAAAGACTTAAAACTTCTCACTCTAATAAGACTTATCTTTGGCATTTGCGACTTGGCCATATTAACCTGAATAGGATTCAAAGGTTGGTAAGGGATGGACCTTTAAGTCACTTAAAGGTGGAATCTATACCTCAGTGTGAATCTTGTTTGGAGGGTAAAATGACCAAAAGACCATACGGGTCTAAGGGCAATAGGGCCGAAGGGGTTCTAGAACTTGTGCATAGTGATGTTTGCGGACCAATGAACATCCGAGCACGAGGAGGGTATGAGTACTTTGTCACTTTTATTGATGATTACTCAAGATATGGGTATGTGTACCTAATGCACCACAAAAGCGAAACTTATGATAAGTTCAGGGAGTTTCGGGTTGAAGTGGAAAAGCAATTGGGTGGACCCATAAAGACACTTCAATCTGATCGAGGTGGGGAATACCTTTCTGATGAGTTCTTGGGACACTTGTTAGAGAATGGGATTTTATCCCATTTGACTGCGCCGGGCACTCCGCAGCAGAATGGCGTAGCGGAAAGAAGGAATAGGACTTTGTTGGACATGATTCGGTCCATGATGAGTTATTCATCATTGCCTTTATCCTTTTGGGGATATGCACTACAAACCGCATGTTATCTTTTGAACAATGTGCCTTCAAAATCGGTCCCTAAAACTCCTCACGAGTTGTGGACAAGACGGAAGACATCCTTAAACCATATTCGCATATGGGGATGTCCAGCTCATGTCCTGTTTAAGGATCCGAATAAGTTGGAAGCACGTTCGGAAGTTTGCGTGTTTATAGGATATCCAAAAGGGACTAAAGGGGGTTATTTTTATAACCCAAAGGAAAATAAAGTCGTGGTTTCTACTAATGCAACTTTTCTTGAGGAGAGTTACATGGACGACTTTAAACCTTGAAGCAAAGTGGTGCTTGAGGAGTTAAGGGGTGATTCATTCACTCCGAAGGTTCCGAACGAAACAATTCTGATCGGTGTGGAAAAACCAAACGAACCTGAACAACAACCTCAAGGGCTTCGGCGTAGTGGGAGGATCAGGCGTCAACCTGAAAGGTATATGTTCAATGGGGAGGTCTTTTTGGCTGAACCGGATGAACATGACAGGGATCCTTATACTTACGCAGAAGCTATGGAGGATGTTGATTCAAGACTCTGGACAGAGGCCATGAACATAGAGATGAAGTCTATGGAGACTAATTAGGTCTAGGAGCTTGTGGATCTTCCCGAAGGGGTAAAACCCATAGGGTGTAAGTGGATCTACAAGAGGAAAAGAGGAGTGAATGGAAAGGTCAAAACCTTTAAGGCTAGACTGGTAGCTAAGGGTTATACGCAAAAGGAAGGAATCGATTATGAGGAAACCTTTTCGCCTGTAGCCATGCTTAAGTCCATCCGAATTCTCTTGTCCATAGCTGCCGCTCTCGATTATGAGATTTGGCAGATGGATGTCAAGATGGCTTTTTTGAATGGCTATCTTGATGAGTCCATTTATATGGAACAACCAGAAGGGGTTCAAGGTCGCGGGTCAAGAGGGGAAGGTTTGTAAGCTACTAAAGTCAATTTATAGACTTAAGCAGGCATCCCGTTCTTGGAACATAAGATTTGATCAAGTGATCAAGACTTATGGGTTCTCACAAAATGTGGATGAACCATGTGTTTACAAACACATAAAGGATGGGAAGGTGGTTTTTCTAATGCTCTATATAGATGACATTCTGCTAATTGGCAATGACGTTGGGGCGTTGTCATCGGTCAAATTATGGTTGACCAAGCAGTTTGACATGAAGGACTTAGGTGAGGCTAATTTTGTTCTCGGTATCCAGATCATTCGGGATAGGAAGAACAAAATGATAGCTTTGTCACAGGCCGGCTACATAAATAAAATTCTCAGAAGGTTTGCAATGCAGGATTCCAAGAAAGGTGGGCAACCATCTAGGCATGGAATTACTCTTTCTAAGAAAGACTCTCCAAAGTCTTATGAAGAAAGAGAATACACGAAGAAGGTGCCTTATGCTTCGGCAGTGGGTAGTCTCATGTATGCCATGCTTTGCACTCGACCGGATAATAGCTATGCGGTCAAGATTGTAAGTCGATTTCAGGCGGATCTAGGACCGAACCATTGGGTTGTGGTAAAGCATATTTTCAAGTACCTAAAAAGGACTTGAGGGTATATGCTTGTGTATTCGGGTGAGGACTTGACTCCTCTAGGATACACTGATTCGGATTTTCAATACTGTCTGGATTCTAAGAAATCGACTTCGGGGTTTGTGTTTACTTTGGGTGGCGGTGCCATTAGTTGAAGAAGTGCGAAGCAAGATTGCACTTCGGATTCAACGATGGAGGCCGAGTATGTGGCGGCTAGTGATGCTTCGAAAGAAGCAGTGTGGCTCCGCAA
Organism: Artocarpus heterophyllus; assembly: GCA_025403435.1. Classification (NCBI taxonomy): domain Eukaryota; kingdom Viridiplantae; phylum Streptophyta; class Magnoliopsida; order Rosales; family Moraceae; genus Artocarpus; species Artocarpus heterophyllus. Next base: position 30,416,723 of record CM046345.1, on the reverse strand, counting down.
GTTCCTTGGGGATCTTGAGATAGTTCCTGGTATGAATAAGACGGTATCACTGTACTGTGATAACAGTGCGGTGGTAGCTAATGCTAAGGAACCAAGATTTCACAAGAAGAGTAAGCATATTGATCAAAAGTATCATGTGATAAAGGACTTCGTTGAGGGCGGGCATGTCACCGTGTGCAAGATCGCGTCAGAGGACAATTTAGCTGATCCATTTACGAAGACACTTACTGGGAGAGTCTTCGAGAGGCATGTGGAAGCTAAGGGGATGCGAAATTTGCTGTATTTACTCACTTAGTGCAAGTGAGAGATTGTTAGACATGTATGCCCTAAGGAGTAAAAATGTAATACGTTTTTGGAGACATTTTTATCAATAAAGAATTTATTCATTTATATATACCAAATCTTGTCCTCTTTACGTTCATATTTGTTGAATGTATGATAAGCAAACAGTAGTCTGAGACTGTCAGTCTAAACCTTAAGAGTTGGGCATATGATGGGATGATTATGCGAAAGACACGATTCTTAAGCTGACGGTCTAAAACATATGATCCGCAATCGAGGGAATAAAGTTGGGCGCTTTATTCATGTAAAGATTGTTATGTTGTCTATATCCCTTATGGGAGATGGTTTGTCTTGGCCATCGGAGTTGGACTCCGTGAATAGAAACATTGGCACGTTGTCATAGGTGACGATGTGTTGGATCGGGACATAAAGTGAATTGATTTGGATTAATAATTCTGTCTTGGCAAATGGATTCACTTTAGACAGTCATTTGTATTGTATCTTAATCCTGAGATGAATAGTGGGCTCGTTATCTCGACTTGTGTCTTTTGATGTACCAATGGGTGACTCCCACATCTCTATAGTGGTATGCATGCCGGTACGTTGGAGGCATGACTCTTGATAGCATAGACTTGTTATTCATAGGTATGGAATCCATAGCTCCTCTTTAGGAGTAATGATATCCTCTTATATGCGTTGTCCTGTAATTGAAAAAACTGGAGCGCTCAACCATTTGGATACATAGGTGTAACCGAATGGTATACTATCTTTGGATGGTAAGTTTTCTAATGGTGAGACAATGGAATGTAAGATAAAAATAATCGGGAAGGTAAGACAGAACTTGTCCTTAAGCCAATTATGGATTATCATATGGGGATACGATGCACTATGATATGTCATGGAGACTTAGCTATACGAGCTTCGTAATTCTATAAAGTTCGAGAGCGCAGCTCCAAGCTTTTAGTGGAGTAGCGTTGGAGTTGATAATTGTGAAATGTATATCTGGGATATTGGGTTTCATATTTATCATGAGCTTGAACTTTATAGGTCCATTTTGGTCCCCTTTGCTAGCTCATAAAGTCCTGTAACGACACGGCGTGCTTTTCCAATAATTGGTGACTTATGTCGGATTTATCAGATTGGTTTAAAATTTGTAAGAATCAAATAATTTATGTCTGTTTATCGGTTGAATTAATTTTGTAAGAAATTAGTTCAAGATAAACTTGTTGAATTATTGCGATCAGATAATTCTTGTCTGTTTATCGGTTGTTTTAATTTTGGACAAATTAGAACAAGATAAACTTGTAGAATTATTGTGAATTGATTTATTTTCTTAGAGATTATCTTGATAAAGTTTGTTTTGATCAGATAACTTCTCTATTGGGTTATTTGAATCAAAACTGAGACTTTATCCTTTAGAATCTCGGATGGAAAATAAAAGATTCACGAAGATTTTTTCTCAGGAGTTCGGCCTGCCGGATGACGTGTTTGGCCTGTCGAATTGGGCTGATCAGCCTGCTGATCAGAATGTTCGCCCTGCCGATCAGCGGGAGATAAGATTACGTGTTTTCATGCGGATCTTATCAGATACTAATCCGAATTTGATTCTGTTTCGAGTTTTTGAGACCTAATCTGATATGGACTGACCCCAGGACCAATAGGTATAAAAAGGGAGTGAGTCTCATGATTTACTCAGATCAATTTGAGAGATTAAGAGTGATACTCTTCTAGTGAGCATCTGAAAACTCCCTGAGAGCTTTGGTTCACAAATCACGAACACTAGCTTTGGGTTCTCTCTGTTGGTTGGAAGGAGAGTCACCAGTGGAAGAGCTGTACGTGTGAGCCCACACTCACTCCGGTTGTGGATAGAGAATAGCAAAGAAGACCAGTTGGTTGAGGCTCTTCTGGAACGTTACTTCTCTACACGGGTTGCGGAGGTTCTTCGGCACACTGAGGTTCGTAAGATCTGTTTAATTTATACATATAACATGTCAAACTTGTGTTTTGGAAAATACTCTAATGAAAATTTTTTTAAAATTCCGCTGCGCACTTTGTTTCCAACACATAGAAGATGTTGACCCTTAGAATTTGCGTAGGAGATTTTGTTCTCTTGAAAGTATCGCCTCGTAAAGGTATTATGCGGTTCAGAGTGAGTGGAAAGCTTGCACCGAGGTATGTGGGACCGTTCGAGATAACTCAGCGTGTTGGTGTGGTTGCTTATTGGCTCGACCTTTCGCCTGAACTTTCTCATGTTCATGATGTGTTTCGCGTGTCGATGCTTAGGAAGTGTCCGCCTAAGCAGGGTAAGATAGTTTCATTTCACGATATGCAGGTTTAGGAAGACACAACGTACGAGGAAGTGTCGGTTCAAATTATCGATCGAAAAGTGATCAGTTTGCGTTGTCGGGATATACCATTGGTAAAGGTCGTGTGGCAACATCACGGGGTTGATGAAGCCACTCGGGAGTTAGAGTCGAGTATGTGGGAGTTGTATCCACATTTGTTTTGTTTCTAAATTGATCCGTAAATTTCGAGGGTGAAATTTCTTTAGGGGTGGAGAGTTGTAACGCCTTGAAATTAATTTAATAGTATTAGAATGTAAAATGGTGGATTAGTGTGCCATAATGAATATTTTAAATTTAATTTGATCATTTGATGAGATTTTTTAGTTAAAGATGTTTTGATTATTTTAATGATTTCTAGTTGTTTTTAATCATTTTAATTGTCATTTTGAATATTTGGACACAACAATTTGTCAAATGTTAAATATATTTTGTTTTACAAAACTGTGGGCGGCACAAGGTTTTTGCACAATAAAACCGCCCACTTTTCTGTATAGTTAAACCCTCTCTCTCTCACTCTTCATTCAACTCTCTCTCTTCCTCTCTCTCCCACTCTCATCTCACTCTCTCTCTCGGTCTCTCTCTTTCCCTCTCTATTTCCCTCAAAATTTTGAAACAAATTTTGAACCCAAGCTTCAGGTTAGCAAGTAGGAAGCTCGGGGGGGGGGGGGGGGGGGGGGGGGTGTTGTGATTTGGCAACCGAAAAACGTGATTTAAAGCTTCAATCCTAAGGTTAGTTTTCAAATTTTTAAAACTTTTTTAATTTTACAAATTTTCTTGCATCTTGAGAGTTAAGCTCATTTAAGCTTAAAGAACCATTGATCTAAGTTAGAGGGACTTAGAATAACTAGAATCTAAGCTTTGTTTAAAGAAAAATGGATTCGATTCAAGATTTTTTATTTTTCTCTAATTTCATATTTTCTTAGATTTTGAGTGCAAATCTTGTTTAAATAAGTTCAAAAGTGTCCTATTATGTTTTTCTATCATCTATGATTGTTTTCCATATCTGAGAATTGAGAAAAACAGGTTGAAATCAAGATTTGAGGTTTGGGAGACCCAAAACCCGTGCTTGAAATTTTTAAAAAATTTTCAGATCAGTAGGCCGAACTTCGTGTTTGGTAGACCTGATTCAAAGGATTGGCAGGCCGAACCTGGAAAATGTTCTGCCGACCGGACCTGTGCCAAACCAGGGAGACCGACAGGTCGACCGAACAAGGGCAGATTTTGTGATTTTCATCGGTTTTCACTGTTTTGAACCCCGATTGAAATCTCAACTTTATAAAATGAATTTAAAGATACAAATGGCACACTAGGATATCATGAAAAGGTTTAGCAATGTAGGATATCTTAAATTAGATATTGATAGACCTAGTTTATATTTAGGGTCGTTCGTGGTTCCGCGGAGCTAACGTATAGCGGACCGGGATTATGATGTAGGACACCGGCATGAGTACCGAGGTAGGACTTCTACCATTTCTTCGGTAACCCAGTTTCAAATGATTTTGGTCTCAAAAAGGGTTTTATCAAAATGTTTTGAATGATTGTTTGAAAGATGAGATTTTATCGGTTCTTTTTATAAACCGTTAATTGAAGTGAACTTCATAATAAACTTCATAATGAATGTTAATGAGAACATCTGGTAAATAGACTTTGAATAATAATAGAAATGAACATAAGTGCATGATGCCATATTAGAGATCGGGTCGTGTAGAGATCGACCTTGGGGGCAAGTCCCGAAACCCAGCTGGGCCACTACGGTGGTGTTATTCATATGGTTTGCCAAGGAAAGGAAAATGATGATTTTTCTGGTCGACCAATAAACTGTTTTGGGTAAGAATGGTTTTGTTTAAACTTATTGTTCAAGTTTTCTCCTAAATGATTTCCTGAAAAATGATATGTTCCTTTTAAAGTTTATTATTTCTTAAAATATAGTCCAACTGAGCATTTCGCTCATGTTTTATTTGTTTTTAAACTTTTCCCATCTAGGTAGATTTCCGCTTAGGTTCAGAGAAGATTCTTCGGACATGACTCAAGAGCAGTAGGGGAATTTAGTAGTTTATTCCTAATATTAAATTAAGACATGTAATATTTTAATTTTCTCTTTATTTGGACTATGGATGTAATATAATATTGTCAGTACTATGTATATGCACAAGATGTGGGTCGGTGAGACCCATTCTCGTTCACCCTATTTCTTTGTTATTTTCTTATTATTTGTTTGATAAACATATTCGTTTAATTATCAAAACTATCTGTTTAAAAAGTTTTAGATTTTTCATATTTCTACATTTAGTTTAAACCCTTTAAACTCATGTTTTTTATTAAATTCTTGTTTATTTAACTTAAATAATTTATCACATCACCCCGTACTCCGGGCATGACAGAAAATCTTTGGCAACCGAAGTATCTGGAATCACTCCTAAAAGAATTCATGTCCCTTGAAGCCGTTTCTTCTATAGCCCCAGAGCTTCTTGCTTCTATAGGAACTGATTCAGAATCTTCTCCAACACTTCCCTGGCCTTTCTCCAAAGGCCCAAGCGGGAACAGATTGAGTTGAAAGCGAGAGAAAGAGAGCGATGTTGGGAGGTTGGGAGTGATCAATACGTTCTCTACTGGGAGAGATGTTGGGAGCTACTTACTGGGCGTGAGCAATACATTTTCTATTTGATTATTTTTCCTTTTGGGTTTTGACTATGTGAAATAACCAAGTGGGGATTTAATTTCTACACCTCAAAATGGAGTGAAATTAGCGTTAGGCTATGCATGCAATAGCATTCTCATGTCCTTTTTATTTATTGTCGTTTACTTGTTTTTTTATCATCCAATGTCATCTCTTTTTTTCGAAAAAGAAAAAGGGGTAAGGGTGCCCCTATAGGTAGAATGTTTTACCGGCAACTAAACACCACATAATGAGTTTGATAATTTGTTTAAAATTCAGGGTCGGACTTGTTAATGATCTTGAGTACGTCTACATTTATAAAACCAATGATGAGACATTCTTGTATCTCCCTAGTCTATTTCCGTAAAATTTAAACAACTATGCAAGTGAAATAAATTGGAAGCAAATTTAGTTTTTCTTGACTTGCTAATGCGTACCGTTGACATATAAATAGATAATATTTTCATTAATAACAGGCTGCCAACAAGGAATTCTACAATCTAAACAGGGATTTTTGTTCTTTCCTTTCATCGCATATTACTTTCTGAATACAAAAAAAATCTTTATCTATATGAATCTCAGTTCCTATGCTAATTACATGGCCTATTATCTCAGCAAACCTGAGTCTGAATTTGCGACTCGGACAACGAGCGGGCTAACAACCCTTGATCTTCTACTCCTCCATGACAAAAATCCGAATGCATAGCCCTTTGTTGGACCAGCCACCTTGAAAGTCACATTGAACTTCATTTTCTGCCCGGAGCTGGTAAAGACTAATCGATCTGGCACAACGGTGACATTGATTCCTCTAGGCGATGACACTCTAGATCTGTACACACTCTTTGGTTTCCCAACGTTCGTCACAGTTCGGGTTATTGACATTTCGTCTTTAAGATTCGGAACTGTTATAGATGGATAGTTTAGGTCAGATGCTGTTGCCAGTGACTGATGATCACATGTTGTGTTGTATCCCGTTATCTGCTGCAGAGACTTTTCATCATAACCAATTGAACATAGAAATGCTATGTACTCGATTGGTTCTGCATCGTACACCAAACCTGGATCAAGGACTTTTGTTGGGTTCATGAAGCCTGAACCATAGTCAAAAGCGTTACCCCTTTTGCCATCAGGATCAACCAGGATGGGCCTGTGCTTTTTATCCAAAGCACTAGCTGTACAATGCAATCATGTGAATTTCTTTAGCATACAGATGGAACTGTAAGTTTCAAGAATGAAGAACAACTGATTCTTTTGTTGTTATTCTTGTTTCTTGTTAATCATGCATATACAAACCGTTTGTTGGATGCTTCAATGAACTTTGAGAAAGAAAGCAGATAACGTTTTGCATTTGGAGAGAAGAAATGAAATTTTGGTCGAGTTCAAAACCATGTTTCAATATGAGAAGTATTGAGAAATTTTACCAGTTGTCATGATTGCAGATTTGATGGCAGATGGAGACCATGATGGATGGACGGCTTTGACCAATGTTGCAATGCCAGTTACATGCGGGCAAGCCATGGAAGTGCCTGAAAGAATGTTAAACTCTAGTTTTGCTGATGCTGGAGACCAAGCTGCGAGTATGTTCAATCCGGGAGCTGTGACATCGGGCTACAAAGTAGAACAAGCAAAATGGAACTAGTTATTACATTCATCTACCAAAGGGTTACCAACAACACCTGTTCCTTAAGAAAAATTTACCTTCAAAATTTCTGGTGTCAAGGCATTGGGACCTTTCGACGAGAATGTTGTCACACGAGGTGCCGGTTGAGATCCCAACACAGTCTTTGCAGGCATGATCCTAGACGTTGGTGTTCTGTACACAATTGCACAATGAGAAAAATCAGGAAACATATGAAAACTCGGACAAACTGCAACTTACTTTATAGATCCAAATTATAGTTATACACCAACCGTGTGCGATTAATATAATATAGTATGTGAGCCCCTGTCCTCCTTCCAACAATAGCTGAAGGGATCGTGAAGGGAATGGCAACATTCTTGTCTTCTTCGTCAATAAGAATCATCCCAACACCGCCAGCTTCTTTCACTACGATACCCTTTTCCAGCTTAGACTCCATTGAGCTCTCAGCGTGTCTACAAACCAGAACCTTCCCTCTGGCCTTCGTGCTATTCAAGGAACTCTCTAAACAGTAACTATAGGCACAAAACAGAAAAAAAAAAAAAAAAAAAAAAAAAAAAAAAGAGTAGCATGTAAGTTTTCCCTTTGTACTGATATCTAAAATTGCACTCAGCTTCCAAGTACCTTCGCTTCACCTGGATTGATAAGGAGTAAAGTATCCTGCATTCACTTCAGATGCAGAAATGATCCTCGCTGGGTCTTTCATTCCTACAAGGCTCAGACTTTCACCCTGAAATCAAACATTGACAGCCAATGAGGCATAGAAATATCAATGTTTCTTGAAAAATTCAAAATAATACCACTAGCAACTGTCGCCACTAGTTTTTTTTTTTCAATCAAGATCTAATGGTAAAATTGTGTCGATCCTAAAACCAATATGTTAAATCCATCATTGCTTAAAATTAATACTGTCTTTTAACATTACTCATCTAAATTAGGAGTCTCTCCAAGGAAAATGTTTTACCAAAAAAAAAAACCTATTCTTAAACTAAAAATGTCTTAATTTTGGTATTGAAATAAACATGTGCAACACCCCTGAAATGTTGATCCAAGTTTTTTTTTAAAAAAAGGACTAAGACATTAAATTACCGTTAAGTTACGACCATTTTCCAGTATGATATCAGAAGTGAAATCCCTGTCCGTTGAACCAGCAGCAACAGTGAGCATCCAAGGGGCTAAATTTGTTGCAGATGCCGGCGTACCGTGATTTCCAGCAGAAGCAACCACCAAAATTCCATGGCTAGCAGCATGGAATGACCCAACAGAGATGGCATCACTGAAATAGTCTCCCTGCGGAGCATCCGGTCCCAGAGACAAAGACAGGATGTTAACCCCATCTCTGATTGCATCATCAAAGGCAGCTAGCAAGTCCACGTCGTAGCATCCAGAGTCCCAACATGTCTTGTAGATAGCAATCCTCGCCATTGGTGCACCACCTCTGGCTCCCCCAGCAGCCAGCCCCTTGTAGTTCATGTTTGCCACGTAGCGGCCTGCAGCTATTGAGGATGTGTGGCTGCCATGGCCAGAGCTGTCCCTTGCTGATCTGAAGGACACTATGTTTGTGTTTCCAAAATCTTCTTCCTCTGATCTGTATCCACTCATGTAGTATCTGGCTCCAATCACTTTCCTATCGCACAAGTTAGCAACAATAAAAATCTGCTGATAAATGATTGTTCTAAGAACAGGGAGGAAAAAAAAAGAGTAATAAGTGTGACTAAAAGGAAAACCTATTGCATGTTGAAGAATTGAATGCTTCTCCCGGTTGACACCGCCCTTTCCAACTAGCTGGCACGGGAGGCATGCCCACATCACTAAAACTTGGAGATTCAGGCCAAATTCCTGTTTTTAGATTTATATATTTATATATATATTAAAACCAAGAAAAATTATTACTAAAGAAAAAAAAAGAAGAAGAAAACTTAGCACCTATAATTAGTTTGTCATGTTAGGAAAAATGTTTAAAACGATAAGGCTATTAATATTAGGACTACATACACCCATTAGATGAAAAGACACTGTTCTTAAGTGGTCCTCCATCAAAAAAGAATAAATGAAGTGATGAGAATAATAAGCAATGATCTTGACTCTGATTAGTTAGTAAAGAAGTGTTACTTCTGACACTGTTGTCTTCCGGCAATAAATGCAAACCAAATAAAAAATTCATGCAACTAGAAAACAAAAGGCCTCACAAAATACTAATTAGATGACAGAGAGAGAGAGAGAGGAAATAAAAATTAGTTGGTCATTTCTTCAAAAAAGTAAACGCCGGCTCATAAATGGGTCGTTGCTCAAACTAAGTAGACTTGTTTCTTGCCTGTGTCAATGAAACCAACAACGACATTGACTTGGTTCTTCGTGTTGTAGCCCAAAACCTCCATGGTTTCATCATCCAAAAGCCCCATGAAATCCCACGAATGAGTGGTGTGTAAACTTCTCTTGCAATTGGGAAACACCGACACCACTCCTGCCATCTCTGTAAACCCCACATTCCCCATTTTCATTAATACAAATTCTATGCTACAAAAAAAAATAAATAAAAATATAATAATAATAATAAATTGTTTGTGAAAACATACTCGAGATTTGGGAAGCTTGGTCGTCGGTCAACCTTGCTGCGAAGCCACGGAAACCGTGTCTGTAACTGTAAACATGCGATGCCTGAGCCTGCTCAATACTGTTTATAATAATGACGGATATTAGACTTAAAAACCAAAATGAATTCCACAAAAAAAAAAAAAAAAAATCTTGCTTCCGTTACTAAACTGACCTGTCTCCATGAACAGAAGCAAGAATTTGATGATCATTCCTCATAATCTCATCTGGGTCTTCACCAGTTTTGCTTCCCATGTAAACCACATAAACCTGAAATCCAACCCACAACAGAGAGACTAAAAAAGATAAGTCCTAAACAAAACCCATTAAAATCAAGTCAAATAATTCGCATATAGCTTGTGATTTTACCTTAGAAGAGAGACAAATTCCAATTTGCGACCAAACCAGAACGGAAAGCATGAATGGAAAACAAAAAGAAGCCATTGATACAAAAACCACAGAAAGATGTGAAGAAAGAAGTTTTGGGTTTTTCAGAGGTGTTGAAAGGAGGAGGAAAAGAGAAAAACGAGCATGGATAAGAAAGAAGACAATGTTGACAGAGATTTCACACTGTCCAGTATCTGAAAATGCCCCTTTCTCTGTTCTTTCTTTTTCACAAAATTCAATGCAAACCACGAGGAAAAAGGGAAAAAAAAAAAAAAAAGGAACTGAAGTGAGATTACAACGTTAGAGTCAGCAAGTTTTTTGCCATTGTTGAAATGGAAAGCAAAAGATTAAAGCAGATAACTTTTGTCAGAAAACCGTTCTTCTCTTGGGCCTCAAAATTATGATGAACTCATTGGAATATAAGAGAAGGAAATGGAGAGTTTTTTTGCCCCTCAGTTACAATGAATGCGTAGAAGGAAAAGATTGATGAATGATGAGGCAGAACGTGGAATATTACATTATATTAAAATCTGGCCAATCACAGCCATAGAAGATGACATTTGTATCAAGGTACTTGACAGCAAAAAAAATAAAATGTTATCTCTGGTTTTGTCTTGCTTCACAAACCTTGTGACCGACCCGTGACATATGGGGTATGGAGTAAATTGCACTCAATTAATGTCTAGCTGGATGGATAGAATTTTTCGATTTCTTTTAAGGGAACTTGTTTTGTATATCACAACAAGTACTTGTACAACTTGAGTCACTTGCCAATATATCATCCTATTTCGTGATCTACCAGATTCAAGTTAATAATCATTTTATAAAATGATGTCTTACTTCTTTTTTTCTAAACGTTACATAATCTTAACGTAAGTTGATGATTCATAATATTAACAAGTTAGTTTTTTTTTTCTTATTCTATTACTAAATTCTCTTAAAAGTATTTTTCTTGGATAACAATGCGCCAAAGATACCATTCTTACTTGACATATTTAAACAACTTAAATAATGGTGCAAGTGTGATTGGCCGTTCCTCAAGAAAAATGAAAGTGTACTAAGGTTGCTTAGACGTTATGAATTATAATAATTTAACTTGTACTTATTTGCAACGCTATGTGATGAACCGGAAATTTTCCTAGACGTGAAGTTGAAAGAATGTGCTATTCTGCTATGTCATTGGACATGAGAGAGAGAAATAGACAAGCCGAGATACATGGAGTGTCGACTCAGAGACTTCGCTTTTGGAGCACCCAACCAGCCACCAATGCTTCCTCCGGTTCCTTTTCATTTCGGCAATTCTATTCAACCCAATGATGTTATAATTTCGTTACTAACAAAAATAATAAAACTTAATTTAAAAAAAAAACAAATAAATTAAATTAGGGTTTATAAATTGCATGGCATTGAAAATGATTTTTTCTGTCTATTTGCCTTTTTTTAATTTATTTTCCACTTTTTGTTTGGATTTTAATAAAGGTTTGCAGCTTATAGAGTAGTGACCGTTAAAAATCATTGCCCGACCACACTGAGTCCAATAATTACAGATTACATGGAACAGATAAAAAGATAAAGGACATAGAAAAGCAAAATTGCCTTGGTGGGTGACAGCAAATGGAGGTGGAGCATCCCATCATCAGCTTTTCTAGGCCAAAAACCAACTTTTATACTGCGTTTTTTTCCGCTTTTTTTTAACCCTCTAAAGTATGCACGCCGATTCTTTTCTATTATTTACGTTAATCCTACAAATAGTGCTTAAAGTTTACCTTTGGTTTTACTGTAGTCCTGGACTTTTAAAAAGTTACAGTTTAACCTTTAACTTATTGTTTTCTTCTAAGTTTGATTCTTCCTTTAAATGAATGTAAAATTTTGGATGTTGGGCCCGTAATTGGCCCTAAACTTTAGATTTTTTCAATTTTAATCCTACTCATGTGCCCAACACATGTTTTTCCATTCAAAATCAAAGGAACAATTGAAATTGAAACAAAATAACAAGTTACGAGTAAAGTGAAACTTTTTACAAGCCGGAAGTAAAATAAAACTAAAAGCAAACCTTAGGAACCATTTGTTAGAGTAACCCAGAATTGTTTATATTTTTGTTTGTGTTTTGAGAACAACAATTGTGTGATTTCAACCAATTTTTTTACCATGCTTTTCTCACGTACTATTATTTTTTTTTTTTTCTAACTTTGCTCCAACACGTAAAATGTCATCAAAACTTCTACTTCCACTTTTTTTTTGGAAGGAAAAATCAAACTGTTGGTATTGTAATGGGCAAAAAGCAATATATTATTCTTTTGTTCTATCTGTATATATACAAAACAGTAAAAAAACTTTACATGGAAAAAATACAAAAGAAAGTGATTGGTGGAGCTTTTCTAGGAATGAAAATAAATGAGAATATGCAAGCGGTGCAATAGGTGGGATAAAAGGAGGTAATCTGTGTGGAGGAAATTAAGCCACAATTAGAGGTCCAATCACAAATAGAGATCCTTCCAATCAAGGATTCCTAATACTCCCCCTCAAGTTGGACTGTAGAGGTTACAAACACCCAACTTGGGAATCAGAGAAGGAAACATGGCAGTTCCCAAAGACTTGGTAAAGACATCAGCTAGTTGATTCTTGGTATGAACATATGCAATACGAATTAAACCAGCTTGGATTCTTTCACAAATCACATGGCAATCAACTTCGATATGCTTTGTGCGTTCATGGAATACAGGATTCGCAGCAATATGGAGAGCAGCTTTGTTATCATAGAAAATGTTGACAGGTTGTGGATGAGTAACATGTAGGTCGTGAAGCAAAGAAAGAAGCCATTGGATTTCACAAGAAGTTGTAGCGATTGCACGGTATTCAGCTTCAGCAGAAGAGTGAGAAACTGTGTGTTGTTTTTTGGATTTCCAGGATATAGGAGAAGAACCCAACAATATGCAGTAACCGGTAATGGAGCAACGAGTTTCTGGACAAGTTGCCCAATCAGAGTCACAAAAAACATTTAGTTGAAGTGTACTGGATGAAGAAAAAAGGATGCCTTGGCCAGGTGATTGTTTAATATATCGAAGCAAGTGATAAGCAGCATCTAGATGCGGTTGTCTAGGATTAGCCATGAACTGGCAAAGAATCTGAACTGAAAAAACAATGTCTGGCCTGGTGATAGTGAGAGAAATAAGACATCCAATAAGCCGACAATATAAAGAAGCATCCTGCAAAAGGTCTCCATTAGTAGAAGTGAGCTGAAGGTTGGGTTCCATAGGTGTCTTAGCAGGCCTAGAACCAAGGAAGCCAGTATCCTCTAAAATTTCAAGAGCATATTTCCGCTGGGAAAGATAAATGCCATGCTTAGACCTTGTAATTCAAGTCCAAGGAAATATTTAAGTGGACCAAGATCTTTCAATGAAAAACTATCATGGAGATAGTTCTTCAAAGATGAAATGGCAGAAAGATCATTGCTACAAACCAAGATGTCATCCACATAAATAACAAGAGCAATGAAGGAATTACCATAAGTCTATGTGAAAAGGGAGTAATCAGCTTTAGACTGAAGATATCTTTTAGCAAGTAAAGCACTAGACAATTTTGCAAACCACTGTCGAGATGCCTGCTTAAGACTGTAGAGAGACTTCTAGAGTTTGCAAACTTAACTCTCCCCCTGTCTATAAAAACCTGGTGGAATTTGCATATAAACATCTTCATCCAAGTCACCATGGAGAAAAGCATTATTGATATCCAAATGATGAAGATGCCAATTTTGAAGGGAAGCAATAGCCAAGAGAGCTTTGAAAGTCACTAACTTAGCAACGGGAGCAAAAGTGTCATGAAAATCAAGTCCTTCTTGTTGGGTATATCCCTTTGCGACAAGTCGAGCTTTGTATCGCTCAATTGAACCATCCGACTTATATTTGATCTTATAAACCCACTTGCAACCAATTGCATTCTTGCCAGCAGGAAGGTCAACCAAACTCCAAGTCTTATTAGCCTCAAAAGCATGAATTTCAGTGGCCATGGCATCGCGCCATTTTGGATCTTGGATAGCCTGTTTGAAGGATCTAGGCTCTGATAATGATGAAATGGACATGCCAAAGACACAATGAGTGGGGGAAAAGGTAGCATATGATAAATAATGAGATAAAGAATAAGGAGTGCTTACTGGGAGACCGTTAGTCGAGCAAGATAATTGGTTGGGAAGGGTAGCCAAACTGCAATGAAAATCCTGTAGGTAAGTGGGTTTGTGATGTGGACGTTGAGAACGACAAAGGGCCAGTGAAGACGGAGAATTAGATGGTGGTGGAACATTTGATGAAGGAAAATCAATAACATCTGTTGTCGACAAGGGAAGAACTAAATGTGGAGAAGAAGTTGAGGGCATATTAGAAAATGGAAAAATATTTTCATGAAAAATCACATCACGTGAAACAAAGGTTGTGTTGTTCTCAAGATCATAAAGTTTGTAACATTTTTTACCATATGGATACCTGATAAGTATACAACGTTTGGCACGTGGATCAAATTTAGTTTTCTTTAGAGCATGAGTGGAGGCATAACAAAGGCAGCCAAAAACTCTTAAGTGTGAATATGAGGATTTTGCAGAAAAAAGCCTTTCATAGGGAGTTTGGCCGAAGAGAACCAATGATGGAGTTCTATTGATCAAATATGCAGCAGTAAGAATGCAATCACCCCAGAAATGAATAGGAAGATGTGCTTGAAATCGCAAAGCACGGCAACATTGAGAAGATCTCTATGTTTACGTTCAACAACCCCATTTTGTTGGGGAGTGTCTAAACAACTGGTTTGATGAATGATCCCATTCCCTTGAAAAAAAACTTTCATGGCAAATTCTTCCCCATTGTCAGATTGAACTCTCTTAACTTTTCGATCAAATTGATTGGTAATAAGCTTAATAAAGGACTGTAAAAGGGGACAAGTTTTAGATTTGTCAAACATGAGATAGACCCAAGTCGCATGACTGTAATCATCAACAATGGTCAAAAAATATCGTGCACCAGAAAGAGACTCTGTACGATGGGGACCCCATATATCACAATGGATAATTTCAAAAATTGCATGAGTATTAATAGAACTAGATGGAAAAGGCAAGCATGTTTGCTTAGCAAGTGGGCAAATATTGTAGTGATTAATATTTGAAACATTTATTTCAGGAGCATAAGATGACAACAAATTCAGACTTTTTAGAGATAAATGTCCTAAACGTCTATGCCAAATATCAGCTGAAGAAATAGGTACTGCAAAATTACATGTTGGAGAATTGTTGGGAACAAAACAGTACAATCCATTGCGTTCTTCACCCTTGCCAATCATCTTCCTCGAGGTAAGGTCCTGGATAAGACAAGAATTTGAATGAAAAATGAGAGAACAATTTGAAGAACGAGTGATTTTGCTAACTTAGATAAGATTGAAATGGAATGAAGGCACACAAAGAACATTATAAAGGGTAAGAAATGGAGATAATGAAACAGTACCAATATAGGTTATAGGTGCAAGACTACCATCAGGGAGTTTAATAGTAGCAGAAGAAGTAGATGTTATGGAAGAGAGAAAACTGACAGAACTCACAATGTGATCTGTTGCACCACTATCCAATATCCAAGGGATATTATGGAAAGAAGAGTTTAAACAAATACCTGAGAGGTGAGCATTGGAAGGACTTCCATCTACTTGATTTGCCATGACTTGAGGCTAGAGAAGAGCAAGGAGTTGTTGGACTTGTTCTATAGTGAAAGGAGAAGCAAGAGAATTGTTGCTTGTGGATCCATCACGAGGAGACGGTTGTCGTGCTAACTGGTTTGCAACAGATTGAGAAGTCTCCTTATAAAGACGATGCTTTGGAGGGTATCCATGAAGTTTGTAACATTTGTCAATTGTGTGGCCAACCCAACCACAATGAGAACAGGTAGGTCACTCTTTTTATGACTTGCTTCGTTCGAGTGAGTTGGTAGCTCCTTTGAAACTAGGCATATGAGCCTTAATATTCATTTTCTTTGCCATCTGATTTTGTTGTTGTGTTGCTAGTGCAGTGGTTTCAATGTTTGGTAGTCCTGTTGCAACCACATTCCTCTGTCTTTCTTCTTGTAAAATTAGAGAATATGCCCAGTTCACAGAAGGAAGAGGATCCATAAGGAGAATCTATCCTCGTACAGCAGCATATGATTCATTTAGGCCCATTAAAAACTGAATGAGGCGGTGTTACTATTGGTAGTCTGCCCATGCCTTTTTCGTTGAGCACGCACATGTGGGAAAAAATTGCAAATTTGTAAGTTCATCCCATAAAGCCTTCAGACGGGTATAATAGGTAACAACAGATAGTTGTTCTTGTTTTAGAGAGATAATATCTCTCTCGATTTGGAAGAGACGAGGAGCATTGAGTTGAGAAAAATGCTCCTTAAGATGCGACCAAATTTTGGCTCCTATATCAACATAAATAACACTGCTGGCTAAATCTTGAGATAAAGAATTAAGAATCCAAGATTTTACCATATCGTTGCAGCGATTCCAAAGACCGTAGGTTGAATTGGTTGAAGAAGGTTTTGTAATCGATCCATCAATGAAACCCACTTTGTTCTTTGCACTCAAGGCCATAAGCATGGCCTTGCTCCAAGTTGAGTAGTTTTCACCAGTCAAAGGTTGAGACACAAGCATGGATCTTGGGTTGTCTGAATGATGGAGATGAAACGGGTTGTTTACATCTATAGTCTCTTGTGATCTTTGATTACCAGTAGAAGCCCCTGTCATGGTGAAAGTGTTGGAAAAAACGGTGCACAGCGAAATTTTATATATCAAAGTAATTTTCAAAACACAAGTTTGACATGCTATATGTATAAATCAAACAGATCTTACTAACCTTTGTGTGTGAAGAACCTCCGCAGCCTGTGAAGAGAAGTAACGTTTCAGAAGAGCCTCAACCAACTGGTCTTCTTTGCTACTCACTATCCACAACCGGAGTGAGTGTGGGCTCACACGTATAGCTTTTTCACCGGTTACTCTCCTTCCAACCAATAGAGAGAACCCAAAGCTAATGTTCATGATTTGTGAACAAAAGCTCTCAGGGAGTTTTCAGATGCTCACCAGAAGAGTATCACTCTTAATCTCTCAATTAATCTGAGTAAATCATGAGACTCACTCCCTTTTTATAGCTATTGGTCCTGGGGTCAGTTCTTATCAGATTAGGTCTCAAAAACTCGAAACAGAATCAAGTTTAGATCAATATCTGATAAGATCTACTTGAAAACATGTAATCTTATCGCTCGTTGATCGGTAGGACGAACAACCTGATCGGCAGGCCGAACAGGCTCCATCGGCAGGCCAAACTTTCATGGATCGACAGGCCGATGAAACATGATTAATTTTATTTTTGAGACAATTCTGAGAAACATTAAATTTGGATATGACTGAAAATATGAAGTATTTGATTCATACGGGATTGAAGACTTGAAGATGGATATTACATGAAGAAGGATACAGCTTGAGGATTCAAGGATGAAGAATCGATAAATGTCTCAATTATTCTCTTGTAATCTTAGTTTTCTATTCTCTAGGGTGGAACCATAGTATTACGGTTATTATTATTTTGCTTGTAGCTTTACTTGATTGTTTTGCTTGTCTGCATTATAATATGATTTACTATGTATATTGATAACATGTCTTATAGAATAGGGAGTGCCGCTCATATTAAAATTGTTCATGCATAATCTTAAAATAAAACCTTGATTTCAAAAGATTGAGTGGGAGAAGGTTTTCGAAGAGAAGACCTAAGGCCTCCATTGTTGGTCCATAGGTAGAACATGGTGGTCCCGACCCCTAGGAAGGGATTTCTATCATGTACCAAATTGGATCTCTGAAAGAATAAGGTATTTTAGTATGATTTATTGTTGCACACCCCTAGGTGGTGATTATAAATCATAAATAAAATATTGAAACAATGGTTATACACTCACGTTAATTTTATTATTAACCTCCCTTAGGAGCTCTGTTAATAATATTAATGGCCAAAGAAATGATTATTAATATATGCTGGATCATATGGGTCCTAGATGGCATATATTAATCAGGAGGGGATCCGTGTTCCTGATTGAATTTGGCATGACTCCCCTAGAAGCTTGATTGAATTCTGAGTTGGGAATTATCGTTGTAAGGTTGTGATATTTTCAAGGTTTTGACACATAAACACATTTATATGATTCTACATGATTGTGTTATCTTACTAAATTATTATTATATGTTTGCTTATGTTTGGTATATGATTCTTTATTGTAGATTAAAAATGTCTAAAAACGCTTTATCATCGATACTTGACAAAAACCAATTAACCGGTGAGAATTATAACGATTGGAAACAGAACCTAGATATCGTCCTGTTCTTTGAGAAACTGAAATATGTACTGGCAACCCCTTGTCCTCCCGAGCCTACGGGAGACTCAAGTAATGAGCAATTCCAAGCGTACGATCACTGGAAAGATGCTAATGATCAGGCCCGCTGCGATGTAATGGCCAGCATGAACAACGTGCTGCAGGCTCAACATCAGGGTTATGAGACTGCGAAGCAGATCTTGGATAATATTGAGGATATGTTTGGAGGCGAAGCCATAACAAAGCGGCAAGAGGCGCTTCGGAAACTCTTAAACTGTAGATAGAGACTGGGGACATCTGTAAAGGAGCACATAGTGTTGGTCATGGGTTACCTCGCTAAGGCTCAAACCAATAGAGCCGACATCGATGATGAAACTCAGATGACTATGGTCTTTGAGACTCTGTCTAAGGAATTTATTCCATTTAAAGCTACTTTTAATTTAACCAATAGATAGGATATGACCTTGATAGAACTGATGAAGCAGTTACAGGAGTTTGAACTACTGATCAGGGAGTCTCTTGCTGGTGGTGAGGCCAACATGGTAGCTATTTTTGGTTCCAATCCTAACTCAGGGAATGGAAAGAAGCAACGGGCCAAGAACGGGAAGTCTTCTATTCCTGCTACTACCAAGAGCAAGAAGAAGAAGAAGAAGAAGAACCTAAAGAAGCTTAAGTGCTTCTTCTGTGGAAAGGTCGGACATATCAAGAAGCATTGCAAGGACTTCCTTTCCAAAAGAGGTAGGTGTGATCTTCTATATTTAGAAACTTGTTTGGTTGAGGAATCCAGTGACATCTGGGTCATAGATTCCAGTGCAACTAATCATGTTTGTGTTTCTCTGCAGGGGTTCAAAGAAACGAGAAGTTTGCTACATGAGACTTCACGCTTCGGATGGGCAATGGATCCTTGGTCTCAACGGAAGCAGTGGGAGATGTCCATCTTTACTTTAATAATTATAGGAATTTAATTTTGCAAGATTATTTTTATGTTCCTAAATTTAAAAGGAATTTAATTTCTGTATCTTGTTTATTTAAAGACTCCTACATGGTATCTTTTAATGAAAAAGTGGTGAATCCTAAAAACAAATCTTTTATCTGTTCTGGATGGATGCAAAATAATCTATATTTTATCAAACCTAAGATGGACTTCTTACTTAATGCTGAGATAAATGATAATGACTCTAAAAGACTTAAAACTTCTCACTCTAATAAGACTTATCTTTGGCATGTGCGCCTTGGTCATATTAACCTGAATAGGATTCAAAGGTTGGTAAGGGATGGACCTTTAAGTCACTTAAAGGTGAAATCTATACCTCAATGTGAATCTTGTTTGGAGGGTAAAATGACCAAAAGACCATTCGGGTCTAAGGGCAATAGGGCCGAAGGGGTTCTAGAACTTGTGCATAGTGATGTTTGCGGGCCAATGAACATCCAGGCACGAGGAGGGTATGAGTACTTCGTCACTTCTATTGACAATTACTCAAGATATGGGTATATGTACCTAATGCACCACAAAAGCGAAACTTTTGACAAGTTCAGGGAGTTTCGGGCTGAAGTGGAAAAGCAATTGGGTAAACCCATAAAGGCACTTCGATCTGATTGAGGTAGGGAATACCTTTCTGATGAGTTCTTGGGACACTTGTTAGAGAATGGGATTTTATCCTATTTGACTGCGCCAGGCACTCCGTAGCAGAATGGCGTAGCAGAGAGAAGGAATAGGACTTTGTTGGACATGATTAGGTCCATGATGAGTTATTCATCATTGCCTTTATCCTTTTGGGGATATGCACTGCAAACTACATGTTATCTTTTGAACAATGTGCCTTCAAAATCGGTCCCTAAAACTCCTCATGAGTTGTGGACGAGAAGGAAGACATCCTTAAACCATATTTCCATATGGGGATGTCCGGCTCATGTCCTGTTTAAGGATCTGAATAAGTTGGAAGCATGGTCGGAAGTTTGCGTGTTTGTAGGATATCCAAAAGGGACTAAAAGGGGTTATTTTTATAACCTAAAGGAAAATAAAGTCGTGGTTTCAACTAATGCAACTTTCCTTGAGGAGAGTTACATGGACGACTTTAAACCTCAAAGCAAAGTGGTGCTTGAGGAGTTAAGGGGTGATCCGTTGACTCCAGAGGTTCTGAACGAAACCATTCCGCTCGGTGTAGAAAAACCAAACAAACCTGAACAACAACCCTAGGGGATTCAGCGTAGTGGGAGGATCGGACGTCAACCTGAGAGGTATATGTTCAATGGGGAGGTCTTCTTGGCTAAACCGGATGAACATGACAGGGATCCTTATACTTACGCAGAAGCTATGGAGGATGTTGATTCAAGACTCTGGACAGAGGCCATGAACATAGAGATCAAGTCTATGGAGACTAATCAGGTCTGGGAGCTTGTGGATCTTTCTGAAGGGGTAAAACCCATAGGGTGTAAGTGGATCTACAAGAGGAAAAGAGGAGTGGATGGAAAGGTCGAAACCTTTAAGGCTAGACTGGTAGCTAAGGGTTACACGCAAAAGGAAGGAATTAATTATGAGGAAACCTTTTTGCCTGTAGCCATGCTTAAGTTCATCCGGATTGCAGCTCTCGACTACGAGATTTGGCAGATGGATGTCAAGGCAGCTTTTCTGAATGGCTATCTTGATGAGTCCATTTATATGGAACAACCAGACGGGTTCAAGGTCGCGGGTCAAGACGGTAAGGTTTGTAAGCTGCTAAAGTCAATTTATGGACTTAAGTAGGCTTCCCGTTCTTGGAACATAAGATTTGACCAAGTGATCAAGACCTATGGGTTCTCACAAAATGTGGATGAACCATGTGTTTACAAACACATTAAGGATAGGAAGGTGGTTTTTCTACTGCTTTATGTGGATGACATTCTGCTAATTGGCAATGACGTTGGGGCGTTGTCATCGGTCAAATTATGGTTGACCAAGCAGTTTGACATGAAGGACTTGGGTGAGGCTAATTTTGTTCTCGGTATCCAGATTTTCAGGATAGGAAGAATAAAATGATAGCTTTGTCTCAAGCCGGCTACATAGATAAAATTCTCAAGAGGTTTGCAATGTAGGATTCCAAGAAAGGTGGGCAACCATCTAGGTCTGGAATTACTGTTTCTAAGAAAGACTCTCCAAAGTCTTATGAAGAAAGGGAATATATGAAGAAGGTGCCTTATGCTTCGGTAGTGGGTAGTCTCATGTATGCCATGCTTAGCACACGACCGGATATTAGCTATGCGGTCGGGATTGTAAGTCGATTTCAAGCGGATCTAGGACCGAACCATTGGGTTGCGGTAAAGCATATTTTCAAGTACCTGAGAAGGGCTCGAGGGTATATGATTGTGTATCCGGGTGAGGACTTAACTCCTCTGGGATACACTGACTTGGATTTTCAATCCTGTTTGGATTCTAGGAAATCGACTTCGGGGTTTGTGTTTACTCTGGGCAGCGATGCCATCAGTTGGAGAAGTGCGAAGCAAGATTACACTTCTAATTCAACGATGGAGGCTGAGTATGTGGTAGCTAGTGCTGCTTCGAAAGAAGCAGTGTGGCTTCGCAAGTTCCTTGGGAATCTTGAGGTAGTTCCTGGTATGGATGAAGCGGTATCACTGTACTGTGATAACAGTGCGGCGGTAGCTAATGCTAAGGAACAAAGATTTCACAAGAAGAGTAAGCATATTGATCGAAAGTATCATGTGATAAAGGACTTCGTTGAGGGCGGGCATGTCACGGTGTGCAAGATCGCATCAGAGGATAATTTAGCTGATCCATTTATAAAGACACTTACTGGGAGAGTCTTCGAGAGGCATGTGGAAGCTATGGGGATGCAAAATTTGCTATATTTACTCACTTAGTGCAAGTGGGAGATAATCACAAGATTTATGCATATAACATGATCACAAACTCGTAAATTTATGAAAAAACCATGGCCTGATACCAATTGTTGGAAAAAATGGTGCACAACGGAATTTTTTATATCAGAGTAATTTCTAAAACATAAGTTTGACATGCTATATGTATAAATCAAACAGATCTTACTAATCTTTGTGTGTGAAGAACCTCCGCAGCCTGTGAAGAGAAGTAATGTTCCAGAAGAGCCTCAACCAACTGGTCTTCTTTACTATTCTCTATTCACAACTGGAGTGAGTGTGGGCTCACACGTACAGCTTTTCTATCGGTGACTCTCCTTCCAACCAATAGAGAGAACCCAAAGCTAATGTTCATGATTTGTGAACAAAAGCTCTCAGGGAGTTTTCAGATGCTCACCAAAAGAGTATCACTCTTAATCTCTCAATTGATCTAAGTAAATCATGAGACTCACCCCCTTTTTATAGCTATTGGTCCTGGGGTCAGTCCTTATCAAATTAGGTCTCAAAAACTCAAAACGGAATCAAGTTCGGATCAATATCTGATAAGATCTGAGTGAAAATGTGTAATCTTATAGCTCGCTGATCGGCAGGCCGAACAGGCTGCATCGGCAGGCCGAGCACTTCATTCAACAGAACGAACTTTCGAGAAAAAATCTCCGTGAATCTTTTATTTTCCACCCGAGATTCTATAGGATAAAGTCTTAGTTTTGATTCAAATAACCCAATAGAGAAGTTATCTGGTCAAAACAAACTTTATCAAGATAATCTCTAAGAAAATAAATCAATTCACAATAATTCTACAAGTTTATCTTGATCTAATTTATCCAAAATTAAATCAATCGATAAACAGACAAGAATTATCTGATCTCAATAATTCAACAAGTTTATCTTAAATTAATTTCTAACAAAATTAATTCAACCGACAAACAGACATGAATTATTTAATTCTTTCAAATTTTAAACCAATCTGATAAATCCGACATAAGTCACCAATTATTGGAAAGGCACGCCGTGTCGTTACAGGATTTTTGTGAGCTAGCAAAGAGGACCAAAATGGACCTATAAAGTTCAAGCTCATGATAATCATGAAACCCAATATCCTAGATATACATTTCACAATTATCAACTCTAACGCTACTCCACTAAAAGCTTGGAGCTGCACTCTCAAACTTTATAGAATTACGAAGCTCGTATAGCCAAGTCTCCATGACATATCATAGTGTATTGTATCCCCATATGAAAATCCATAATCGGTTTAAGGACAAGTTCTATCTTACCTTCCCGATTATTTTTATCTTACGTTCCATTGTCTCACCATTAGAAAACTTACTATCCAAAGATAGTATACCATTCGGTTACACCTATGTATCCAAATGGTTGAGCGCTCCAGTTTTCCAATTACAGGACAACGTATATAAGAGGATATCATTACTCCTAAAGAGGAGCTATGGATTCTATATCTATGAATAACAAGTCTAAGCTATCAAGAGTCATGCCTCTAATGTACCGGCATGCATACCACTATTGAGATATGGGTGTCACCCTTTGGCACATCAAAAGACACAAGTCGGGACAACGGGCCCACTATTCATCTCAGGATTAAGATACAATACAAATGACTGTCTAAAGTGAATCAATTTGTCGAGATAGAATTATTAATCCAAATCAATTCACTTTATGTCCCGATCCAACACATCATCACTTATGACAACGTGCCAATGTTTCTATTCACGGAGCCCAACTCCGATGGTTAAGACAAACCATCTTCCTAAATGAGATATAGACAACATAACAATCTTTACATGAATAAAGCGCCCAACTTTATTCCCTCGATTGCGAATCATATGTTTTAGACTGTCTCCTTAAGAATCGTGTCTTTTGCATAATCAGTCCATCATATGCCTAATTCTTAAGGCTTAGACTAACAGTCTCAGACTACTGTTTGCTTAACATACATTCAACAAATATGAACATAAAGAGGACAAGATTTGGTATATATAAATGAATAAATTCTTTATTGATAGAAATATCTCCAAAAACTTATTACATTTTTACTCCTTAGGGCATACATGTCCAACAGAAAGTACGCAAAGAACAAGAATATATATATATGTGTGTGTGTATATATATATTCTTAGAAGAAAAATAGAGTGAAAGGGTCGACGAGATTGCATGACCTATGCACAACGAAAGCACCTGATGCCATGAAACTTTTGGTATTGTAATGGGCAAAAAGCAATATATTATTCTTTTGTTCTATCTGCATATATACAAAACAGTAAAAAAACTTTACATGGAAAAAATACAAAAGAAAGTGATTGGTGGAGCTTTTCTAGGAATGAAAATAAATGAGAATATGCAAGCGGCGCAATCGGTGGGATAAAAGGAGGAAATATGTGTGGAGGAAATTAAGCCACAATTAGAGGTCCAATCACAAATAGAGATCCTTCCAATCAAGGATTCCTAATATGCCCTAAAAAAGGGGCAAACATTTCATTAAGTAGAGGCCGAATAACAGCATGCAATTACAAAGTCTGAGATGCAATTAGGCACCTCTTCAAGCTAATGTTTATCCTCATTGGACTTAAAACCAAAACATGCTAGGTATTGAGCAATTCTATTCCCATGTCGGGGAAAAAAAATTAAACACAACATTTTGAAATTTAGAAGCAAGAGGCAAAATATCACCAATTATGGGGCCTTCAATGAAATGAGAACGAACATGGTTTATAGCAGCAGCCACATTCTTCGCATCAATTTCCACAATTGCGATGTTAAGACCTACTTCCTCAGCAAATTTAAGACCTTCTCCAACCACAATGCACTCTGCCAAAAAGGGAGAGAAGTTTCCAAAGATTTTCTTTGCCAAAGCACCTAAAATATGCCCTACATAATCTCTAATCACAACACCTACACCACACCGATCAGACCCCCGACCAACTATGGCGTCAATATTCATCTTCAAAACCCCCCTCTCGGGCGGGCGCTAGCCACTCTCATTTAGGGTTGGGTTGGATTCAGTCAATGAGGTCACTTTTTGGCCAACCCTGTATTTAGCCAACCAAGTTGTAGCGCATTCAAAATCAATGTCAACAGGCGTAGGGTTTCTCGTGGACAACACGATTCCAATCTCAATAGATACTCCAAAAGTGGATCAAAAAGGTTGAAATCTATTTGCCCCCATTTGCTCTCAACAAGCATCATCAGGGCAATCAAGTCGGGGCTCCAAAAATTGGCAATGGTGTCCCAAAACTTGGTTTTTATCCAAATTGCCTCAGCTTTATCACATTTGAACAAAGAGTGCATAGTAGTCTCTTTTTCAAAATTACAACACATGCATGCTACATTACAAGAGACTCATAGTAGTCTCTTTTTCAAAATTACAACACGTGCATGCTACATTACAAGAGACTTTCCAAAGAAAGATTTTTACCTTGTGGGATGCCAAGATTCCAAATGACTTTCCACCACCGACTTTCCTTTCCCTGCAGGAGACTTGTGCTACTCTCCTATTTCCACTATGACTCTGGCAACTGAGGTTGAGAATATAAGACTAAAGGTGATGATTGTTCTTTTTCTATAACTAAGTCTTCTTTCTCTTCCTCATATTCCTCTCCTAACATTTGCTCTTCAAAATAGGTGGGTTTCAAATGTTCATCTTCCTCACCTAAAAAATCTTCTTTAAACAAATCAAGAGTCTACTCAATTGACTCAACATATTCTTTTAAGTGACAATTTTGTGCCAAGGTACCTTTGGCATGAATGGTTTCATTTTGTTTTACCTTTGACACTAAACTAACACAAAGTAATTTTTATTTCCTCTCAAGTCTTTTCGAAGCTTTCTAAATATTTCTGATAAGTTTTCTGAGATTCTTTCTGTGATTTCTATAAACTTTGCTAAGGTTTCCTCCAAACTTTCCTTTTTCTGATTTCCTAATAAATGTTTAGGTTGGAAGGACAGTTCTAAAGTTTAGGTGTTAGTCCAAGGTCCTGAATTATTCTTGTTCCTTCGATTGTTCATCTAATAATCCAATTTGGCATATCTTCTATCATGAAATAGGCTTCGTCAATGGTTTGTTGGTAAAAAGTGGTGACACCATCTCCTCTCTTTACCTAATTTCCTGTTCTAGGACTTAGCCTATCTACGAAGACTTCTAACAAATATTTTCTAGAAAGACCATAGTGAGAATACTTATCTAGCAAGTCTTTACATCTCCACCAACCACTAGAAAATGGTTCCAAGTGTTTTTGAAAAAAACTTACAACAAATCTCAATGAATTTCTCAAAACATTTTTTATTTTTGAAAATTTTGATTTTATTTTTGAAAAAAAATTTCAAGTCAAATATTGCTCAATTAATCGGATTTTCAGTTCATTGGTTAGTCACATCGAACACCTTTAGAATTCCCAACTTCTTAGGTAAGAGTTTTAGCCTTGTGGTCATGGGCTCGAGTCCTAACGATGAGCCTTTTTAACAGAATCTAAAAAATTTTCTGATCACACAAACTTGCAAAACAAAAGACAAGATATTAAGCTTTTCTTTATCTGAAACAAATAAAGAAGTGAGTTAAAAGCCTCCACCCTTTTATTTTTTTTAATTTTTATATCTTTTTATATTTTTTTCCTAAT
This sequence comes from Artocarpus heterophyllus, assembly GCA_025403435.1. Lineage (NCBI taxonomy): Eukaryota > Viridiplantae > Streptophyta > Magnoliopsida > Rosales > Moraceae > Artocarpus > Artocarpus heterophyllus. Next base: position 30,389,960 of record CM046345.1, on the reverse strand, counting down.
TTTTTATTAGTATATACACTAATTAAAACATGAAAATAATTAAAATAATCTTTACAAAGGATAGGGATGGATCACTTATCTATTTTCCTGCTTAATTTAGCAGTCTAACAAAGTGACGACACCTATTAGGCAACGGCATCAAATTTTTGTTATATCCCCCAAAATAATTCTTTACAAACGGACGTTTTTAGTATAGAAAGATTGTCGTATCCTCAGAAAGGGGGTGCTTGAAAGATTTAAAATTTTTGGTGTAAAATGGAAAAGGATTTTTTTAAAACAAGCTTAAAATGAGACAAACATTGTTAAAAATTTTAAAAGATTTTAAAACATAAAATTAAAATGGTAAAGCTTTGAGAATCCCTTATATGTTTCGTAATTGATATGAAATTTTAGCTTTAATTAATTATCCAAAACATCTGATTTATTTTATCTTTCTCGATAATTGCAAGCACTTCTACTAATTTTACAAGTCAACCTAAAGTGACAAAATAGCAAGCTATAATCTAGTAAAGGTTTTCCTATAAAAGTAACAAAATAATCATCTCTCACTAATGATTTTGTGCACCAATTATGAAAACTATAATTACTATCACTACAATTATAATCAACATAATTTTAGTTGTAGGCTCAAAGGATACGTGTCATACTCTCAACCTTTTCAGGGAGAATCTCCAAATAATGACTTTTTTTATATAAAAACCAATAAAAAAACAATAATACACATATATTCAATACTAATGTGGTGTTCAGTTTTAACTTATCAGTTCCAACTCAAACATTGTAAATCTCTCACATACTATATTGTAAAACAAAAGTATGCTATATTGTAATCTCACATGCTACGGTACTTTTAGTTTTAACTCACTTCCTAAACACTCTACAATTTTTCTATAATTGGACCAACCAACTCATTGGGATCTCTATCATTATGAATATGTTATTATTTACTTTTGAATATGTTTGTAGTATTTATATGAAAAATGGCAGTTGCTTGGATTGAATGCATGTGTACAATTTTTCTTTTTATTTGAGTTTCATTTACTTTTTTCTTTTTTAATGTTCATATTCATTGGTTAGTTTGATTAAGATTTTTAATTCTTTTAATTAACCTAATTAAGACTCTTTGGTACATACGCTTTGAAATTAAATATCATGCCACATAAATTTAGAGATGACGTCACTCGTCACTTATATTATTTTAATTGAAATAGCATGATATTATTAAAAAATTAAAAAAAGATAAAGAAAAAAAGGCCGAGCTTAACTATCCAATTACTTATAGTTCGCCACACACCATAAGTAGAACTGCAGGGGAAGCCAACTTCTCTAGACAGGATTTAATTCTTTTCGGTGGAAAAAAAAAAAAAAAGCAAAACTTTAGCACTTGGCATTCTGCATAACTTTGTAGTGATAGGCAATTAATTGTAATGATTACCATAATGATAATTATGGAAAGATGATGATATGAAGAGCTGAATTGAAGATGATTCCCACATGATGCCTCCATTCACTCCAAAGCAACGGCAATGGATTGTGGTTTTCGCGGCTTGCAATCATTGCATTTAGTTCTGAGCAGTTAGCAAATAATAATAACAATCATAATAAGCCTTCAAGGTGATCGGGGGGACCCATCATTTATTGACATACATTAACTAATAAGGCACATAATCATGCCTTTCTTGATTCGGTATTTCTTTAAGGAAATAAAGATCTACTTTGAATGATTATGTAATTTAAAGTTATATTCGTACTATACTTTGAATGATTAGCATGTAATCACATTATATTCGAGGGAATATAAGGTATATGATTGGCTAAAGCAATAATCACATCGACGACTAACTTTGAACTCACTGACCAACCAAAAACCTCGAACGGTAAATTTGTCTCCCCCCCCAAAAAAAAAAAAAAAAAAAAAGAGCTCAACAAGAATAGGCTGAGAAGTATTACTACATACACTAGAGTGTCTGGGAACATGTTTTGTTTTAACTGCTATGGTATAAAGCGTTTACATGTTTTAATATAAGGTAAAAATATGCTACAATATAAAGCTTTGATATACTGCAATGTTTAAGTTTCAATTTCAAATTCTAATTTGGTTACTAAAAACTCTCTTTGGAGTAGAAAAGCCCAAATTTGATATCCCAAAATGGGACTAGTTTATTGCATTTGACTTTTAAAGAATCTAAAAAAAATTGATTAGAGCCTCTACCGACTCTAAACAGCACAATTAATAAAAAGAAAAGATTGTGCCTTTGAGTTTCATATTGTGAAAAACATATGCTAGAATATGGTGTTCGACACTATTGGTGTTTCAACATTAGTTTGTTAGTTCTTTAAAACCGCTTTAGAGAAAAAGCAGAAATGTGGTGAAGGTGCGGATCGTATATAACAAAAATTTTCATAGAACTTTTAAAACACAACTTTATAAATCATAGGGATGTTCATCAGTCGGTTTCCGTCGATTCTTGGTTGGTTAGTTTTGAGAAACTAGAACCAAGAGCCAATTGAATAGATAGAGAGTCGGTTTTCGACTGAAAAAGGACAGTTTTATGGTCGTTGTTTTTTAACAAGAGTAACCAACTAAGATACTAAAAGTAATCCAATAGTTAAAGAGCAATAATTTGGTTTTTATTTAGTCCAAATTTAATGTATTTCATAGTGAAAAACAAAAGATAATATTACATAGAATAAACCCACAAAAATCCACTTTATGCAAAAAAATCCATTAGAAACCCTAACTCTATCGATTCTCATCTTATATGTAATGTATAAACAACATACTATATATTATACTAGTTTCGAAGTTGAAAGACTTCATTGATTGGTTACCGACCGAAGCAAAATGTTATTTTTGAAAACCGACTGCCAAAAATTCATGGACGATCAATTTTCATCTTATAATCACTTTTTTCAATTTTCTTCAATCGGTTTGACGGTCAGTTTTGGTTTTTTGGTTTTTTTGAATAACCCCAACAAATCAAATAAATTTATACATGTGTGTTGCTTACCTAGTTGAATCAATTAGGTCAAATACTACAACAAGCAACATTTTCTATGAAATCACAATCTTCCTCGTCTAGTCCTTGTTACCACTTGGACGTACATGTAGGCATAGAAAAGAATTAGGTTTTTCTAGATAACTCTTCTTACTTTTCTCTTCCACTAATTTTAATGCTTGAGCAAAGCATGACTAAGAATGGAAGAATTATTTTTCTTTTTTTCTCTTTCTAAAAGCGCATGTTCTAGATTTCAACAGAGTTTTTGTAGTCTAAAATATGACTCATAATTTGTGAATAAAACAATAAAGTAGACCTCTGTTTATAGAGCGAGATACCCAATCAATTTTGAAAGGTTCCTTTTTGTTTTAAATTAATTATCATATATTTAATTATAAAACAAAATACTTTCCCATTCCTACGTCGATATTGGTGACACATACAGGGATTTTCCCTTCATGTGTGGCACCAACTCAAAGTAATATAGGGACGGAATACTGCTTGTCACCCGATTGTATTTCTCTCTCCAAAGTTCAAATTCTTAATTTGGAAAAATCACATTTACTTAACTAATTAACGTTTCTCACCACTCTTCCAAACACCCTATTGGAGAAAAAGTTTACGCAGCACAAAGACAGTGTGGGTGGAACCCACACTGTGTCCTTTAAAATTAACTAATCAATATTAAATAATCTTATTATCTAATATGATAAATTAATTCATAATTAATTTATTTTTGAGTGGTATTAATTTGGAATTCCATAATTCTAAATTAATTATTAAAACCAATAATTCTACTTTGACAAACAATGTTTGTAAGAATGACAGGGGGACTAGGCTCCAATAAAACCAATAAGTTACACTCTCCAATTAATATATTACTCTTTTATTCGTTCCAAAGTTACTGCACTAAAAAGTTCAAACTACACTTTCGAAATTTATATATATAATTAATTATATTTAGAGTTGTCCATTTATTATAGTCGTTGCATATAAATTGATTCTCCATAAATAATTCATAATTAGAGCTAGGTGGATATCTATTACTCTCTTTAATTATATCTTTATCATTGAGTACCATTGATTCTCTAATGAATAATAAATTCATGAATTTAATCACGAATTTGAATGCTTATATTCTTCAAGCCCATAATCAATACTCAAGAGAACTATTTATCTACTTTTTAATAAAGAAGGAATAAATTCCATCTTGTAGTATTAACATTAATGGAAACTTGCTTCATTATTTCCCTAAAATACAAGGAATAGCATTAGCAATCTTAAATCTATACCCAATAAATAATAATTTCATAAATAGGAGAATCGTAATAACTCAGGATTAAGATCATTCTATATATTACTATCGATCAATGCGATTAGAACTCGTTATATCTTAATGGAAATTATTTAGTTGTTCACATCGTCTCAGTTCTACATAATCACATTATGTATAGTACACTCATTTAATAACTCATTGTAGTAACGGTTTGATTAGACCGTTTTATTCTCAATGAAAATGGCGTACACTAGTAACGCTTAATTAAAGATTTCATACTCTTATTGTATAATTAATTGCATATTATTGACTATTTTAATTATCATCCTTACACATTATTCTTCTATATATAACATTTATAAATATTTAAGGTCACATAGATAATTATAAAATTTTAATGATATTCATAAAGGATTCAATGTACATACACACAAAAATAATGAAAAATTCAATTTATTTATTTATCAGTAATGTCCAATTCAAAACATCATATGCTCTAAGGACATCTATCCTAACAATCACCTACTTACCCTAAAGTAGGGGTGAACAATGAGCGGTTTTGTGGTTTTTGGGCAGGTGCGGGTCGGTTTTTTTAAATGGCGGGTTGGCGATTAACCAACCCACTGACCGCCTATGGAATGGCGGGCGGTTTCAGTTCAGGTGAGGGCGGGTGTGGGCGGGTGCGTCGGTTTGGGTCTATACTTATGCACAATGTAATTTTTTGAGCTTTTTTAATTAAAAAAAGTGAAGAAAATTTGTAGAAAATATAAGATGATAATGTATGAAGCATTCCCAACAACAACCAAGTTTGATGCCTAAAGACAATGACCATATTCACAACAAATTAAGAAACATAATCATTCATTGTAACAAGAAACATCAACTACAGATGAAGTGATAAACAAAGTCAAGAGTTCTTGTTCTTTCATAAAACATGTTCATTGGGTTCGAAAATAACATGATACTAAAGATAAAATGATGAACGAAGTCAAGTGTTCATTTTCTTTTTAGGTCATTTTTCTACTAACTTACTTGATTTGAATTTTGATCACTTCACGAAATAATAGGAGACTTTCTAGTTTCCAGTATGTCAAGAGGCAGCCGTGCCTGTGTTTGAAGTGTTGGATTGTTCAATCATCTCTAAAATAAGAAGAAAATCAAATAAGTGATAAATTTTAAAGAATAAGCAGAATTGTAACAAACTTAAGAATTATGCAATTACCTGTCTCAAGATTCTCAGAAGTCTTAAGAACCTCCTGCTCATCCATATACTCCATCACAATGATTGGTTAATGAGACTCGCTCAACCAATTCTTCAAGCAAATCAATGCCTCTACTGTCTTAGGACTTAGCGAGCTCCTAAAAGGATCAAGTATGTGGCCTCCCATAGAAAATGCAGCCTCAGATGCAACAGTTGTCACCGAAACAGCAAGTACATCATGGGCAATATGAGACAAAACTTTGTATTTTACAGAATTCACCATCCACCACTTCAAAATGTCAAAATCATCAATATTAGTTGTGTCTATATCTTCAGGAGGCTCGTTCAAGTACCTGTCCACCTCATTCTTTATTTTACCACTATCTTGATTGCGCCGTTGTTGCACGAAACTATCATGCCTACTAAATTTAGTAGCTCTAGTAATCATAAAAGATGACGACAATGAAGTTTGCTTGACAATTTCTACTTGACTTGCAGCTTGAGCTTGAGGTTCTATTGGCTATGGCAAAACACCAAACTCTTTCTCATTATAATAATCAAACATCTTCCTCAAATCATCTTCAACATTGTTTATTATAGACTTACATGTCCTTGAGTCATGAAAAGCACTCAAGCAATGATGTAAATACTCAAGCTTGTATCAAGGATCAAGGAAGGTGGCAAGCAACAAACATCCATTACTCTCCTCCACTTTTCCCCAATATTTTTCATATTTGAGTCTCATGTTAGAAGCCATTGATGCCAACAAAGAATTCACAGGAGCCTCATCACTCAAATCATACAAATGCTCTTGAATTTGACAAATATCCTGAAAATATTTATTACAAGTGACATAAGTGGAACCACTAAACCTCAAAGTGATCTCATAAAAAATAGCTAAATATTGCTCAAAGATTTTTAAATTTTCCCATTCAAGCTCATCCGGTGGCCCATCCCTTTTTTTGCCATCCTTCTCAACCTCCTCAAAATATTTGAAATAATTTTGATCGCCATCCAACCTTTCAAAAGCCTTTTGAAACTTCAATGCTTGGTTTAACATCAAATATGTAGAGTTCCATCTAGTAACAACATCTAAGCATAAAAGTCCTTTACAAAGAATTCCCTCCATTCGCACACACTCCTTAAACGTCAATAGTCTTGCCGTCGATGACCACACATATCTTACAGCATATCAAATATTGTTTATCGATGCTTGTTTTTCTTTCAAACCATCCTTGACAATCAAATTGATAATGTGAGCACAACATCTCATGTGTAAGAACTTACCATCAAGTACTAGCCCCTCTTTTTTCTCTTCAAATTTCTTCTTCAAGTATTTAATGGCCTTGTCATTGCTAGAAGCATTGTCAACTGTCACTGAGAAAATTTTATGGATACCCCACTCAATTAAACAAGCTTCGATTGCCTTAGCGATGGTGTCTCCATGATGATCTGTAATTTGAGAGAAATTAATAATTCTTTTTTGCAAATTAAAATGACTATCCACCCAATAAGTTGTGATTACCATGTACCCAATATTTTGAATTGACGTCCAACAATCTGTAGTAATGGAAACCCTTTCCTTCTTCAAATGTCTTTCAATTTCTTCTTCTCATCTAAATACATCTTGTAAATGTCTCTAGCAATTGTCATCCTTGATGGGGGATCAAAGTTAGGTTGAAGCTTTAGACAAAAACGCTTAAACCCCTCACTTTCGACATGCTTGAATGGCAATTCAGCCAACACAATGTACTCAGCAACAGCTTCCCTACAAGCCTCTTTGTTGTAATGCTTAGCCACTAATTGTCCTTTATATACTGCATTGCCTCCTTTCTTGGGTTCAAATACTAAGACCTTTTGTTTCTTGTCAACAGGTTTATTGGGATTTTTTGAGCAACTTTTCAAATGATTCCACAAAGTACTCGTCCCATGCTTTTTTGCTTGACTAGCAAAATTTGCCTCACAATGTTTGCACTTCGCCCTTCTCTCCCCTTTCTCATCAAAATAACGAATGAAATCCTTCCAAACCTCACTAGTTTCTCTAGGAGGATTTTGGCCTTTCCGTTTTTTGGAATTTTTTCCATCTATTGTCTCTTCATCTGATTCAAACTCATTTTCAAGATCAACTGGATTTGCTTTTTCAGAAGCACTATCAACAATGCCAAAACTTGAAGAGACTTGAGATTGACTAGAACTACCATCCATTTTTCACCTAAAGTACATCATCAAATAAGAGAAAATAAAATCATACATGGATACAAGGCATTTTATTTAAAGTTTGTTAAATTGTAATTAAAAGGTTTGATCAACAACAAACAATACTTAAAAGGTTTGATCAAATCTTGAAATTCAATTTTCTATCTCTGTATTCTTTAGCCAATTCAATTCCATAGAAAGAAGGCTCAGAAAGATGGTAACAATGGCAACAACGAGAACAAACGACAACAACGGCAAGAAGAAACGACTTGTATATCATGGAAAGAACGAAAATAAGATAAAATACAATCCCATTAAACATGAAAAGAAAAAACCAATATATTGCTTCCAAAAAAATGCACAATATCAAAAAATGACAGATAAAAGTATAAACGACTATTTAAAAAGGGGGGCATTTAACCAATATCATTGAACATGAAAAACGAAATTTAACAAGTTATTCAAAAAACAACAAATAATATGAAAACATTAATTAGGGGATAGTACAGCATGTAAAGAAGCAGATCTAATTAGGGGATAACTAAAGGAATAAGCAGATCTAGACTCTGCTATCTAAAGAAAACATTAATTTTTATTTAAAATACAGATTAACTCAAGCAAGCAGCATTAAATTCTTAGGACTACTTTAAAGATGCAAATAATACTGGCCAACAACTGAGTACTTATTTTACAAATGCAGGGAACTAAATAATTGTATTGCTTCTTTTCCTGCAGGTCCCAACAAGGATGCTTTTTAATTAATTAGGGAGGTTTTCTTAAACCAAACAGAATGGAGAAAGCTTGTATCGAAATTTAAAAAACAACAAGTTATGAATGGCCAACAGAAAGACGAAATTTAGCAAAATGAAAAACGACAAATAATATGAAAGTTGGAGAAAGCTTTAAATGATAAAAACAACAGAAAGAGTAGTGAACAATGGCCAAAAAGGAAGCAAAGAGTATCAATAGGCAGAGTGCCAAAATGGCAAAATCTGTACTTCTATGCTATGCGCCAAAAAGTTGGATTGTTAGAGTATCAGTTCCAGCATAGCACAGGACGTCCTAGTTGTGCTGTGCTATGCACCAAAAAATCTGTACTTATGTGCTATGGGCCAACTTTTCATTGTAAATTATTGTATAAAATGTAGGATAAACCAGTAAAGAACCCCTTTTTTTTCGTTGTAAATTATTGTATCTAGTGGGAAAGTACTAATTGATGATATTGAGCTAAATTTTAGAATGAATAAATTGTGCTTGGTTGAGATTCATGAGATACTTGACAATGTTAATGGCGGATCATTCACATCATGTTCAGTGGATTTCAGATTTATGCGTTTCACGTAATGAAACATATGCATAATGAATGTTACTTTCCCCAAAAACGAATTGACTACTATAAGTGAATAACAAACTGAAATCCAAGATATATATAAAAAGTCTTTCTTCGTTTCCAAACGAAGATGATTATTTGACAACAAGAATCAACAATTATTTGAATGGAAGATGACTTTAAAGTTTGAAAAAAAAAACTTACAAAGCAAAGATGAAAAATCAATGGAGGACGAGGACAGAGGACGGCAGGACGCCAATCGCCAACGGACGGAGGAAGAAGATAACCACCAGAGGGGAAGACTGCCACTGAAGTCGGATAACCACCAAGTGCCACCGGAGGGGAAGATAGCCACCAAGTGCCATTGCCGTCTGCCACTGCCACTGCCACTGAAGTCGGATTCTCGGATTGGAAATCCAGAAAAATGGAAGTGGGAGGAAGAGAAAATCAGAAGAAAGGGGGGAATTTTGAGGGTGAAAATGGTAAAATATTTTTAGGGTTCGTAACATAAAAGGGCTGGGGAGGCACGGAGGGGTTTAAAATTTAGATTAGGAAATTTTTTTTTTTTTAAATTAGGCGGGCGGGCGGGTTCAACCCGCCCCCTAAAATCTTAAACCATACCCGCCCGCCAACATATGTAGGCGGGCGGGTTGCTGACATAGGCCCCTTTTTTTCGGGCTGGCCGAGTGCGGGTACGGGCGGCCGACAGTTGCGGGGCGGTTTTTGTGCACCCCTACCCTAAAGCATATGAGACATGTCTTGAACTCATATCCCTCCAAATGCTTCTCAAAAACTTTGGCTGCTAAGGTATTAATGAACAAATTAGCAAAGTTATTTTCTAATGCGATATTCATCACGATCATATCACCTCTTTAAGCTATCTCTTTTATCGAGTGATGTTTTCTTTCTATATGCTTAATACTCTTATGGTTTCTTGGTTGTTTTTTATGTTAGTGATTGCACCACTATTGTCACAATATAGATTAACTAGTTTATCCATATCTAGAACAACTTCTAAATCAGTCAAAAATTTATGAAGCCAGACTGCTTCCATGGATGCTTTACTTGCAACCACATACTTAGCCTTGATTGTTGAGTTAGAAACACACTTTTGTTTCACACTCTTCCAAACTGTAGCTCCTCCACCAAGAGCGAATACAAAACTAGAAATCGACTTTCGCTTGAAATCAAAATTTATGTATCTGGTAAAAGACAAATCTCCACTAGAATACACAAGCATATAGTTTCTTGTTCTCCTAAGATACTTGAAAAGGTATTTCACAATCATCAAGTGATCAAATCTTAGATTTAACTAAAATTTATTGACTATCCTAGTTGTATAGTAGATGTTCGACCAATACACTATATAGCGTACATAAGGCTTTTGATTATTGATGTATATAGGAAATATCTCATGTCTTCTTCCTCCTTGGAGAGTTTAGACACCACTATGTAGAGAGATAAATACTATGCCTGGTGAGCAAATTTTCTCTTAAAGTTTTGTATCCCATACTTGACAAGCACCTTGTCAATATACCATGTCTAGGACAATGCCAACAGTTTTTTTTTTTTTTTTTACGATCTTGGATAATTTGGATCCCATAAATATAGCTTGCCTCTCCCAAATCTTTCATTTGAAATTAACTGGCTAACCATTCCTTTACTTGTAACATTCATTCCTTATCAATCGTAATAAGTAGTATGTCATTAACATAAAGAATTAAGAAGTCCATTTTCTTATCTCTTATATACTTGTTTAGACATAGGGTTCATTCTGGTTTTGTTCCAAACTATAAGACTTAATAGCCTTATCAAACTTGATGTTTCATGATCTAAAAGTCTAATTGAATCCAAAAATAGACTTTTGCAGCTTGCAGACTTGCTCCTCTTATCTTTCAGCTATGAAACCCTATGGTTGCTCCACATAGATGTCTTCTTTAAGATCGTAGTTCAAAAACGCGGTCTTGACATCTATTTGTGATATTTCACAATCAAAATATGCTGCAATCGACAATAATATCCTAATGGACTTAAGTATAGAAACTAAAGATAAAGTTTCTTCATAATCAACTCCTTCCTTCTAGGTATAACCCTTGGCTACCAACCGAGTTTTAAAAGTCTCCACTTTTTTGTCCACTTATCATTTTTTCTTGTCGATCTATTTGCAACCAATCTGTTTTACCCCTTTAAGAAGATCAAATAATTCATAGAACAAGATGGAATACGCAGAGTCTATCTCGAGTTTCATGGCTTCTAGCCACTTCTCTTTATCAAAATCATCCATTACCAACTTATCTGTCAATGAATCTTCCTCAGCAATGCTAAGGGTGATGAGCTATGAGTAGGTAATCTAATTTCCCTCCCACTACAATGAGGCGTCGAAGGAGTGTAATTAGAAGTTGTGGTGTCTTCGGTTTGCTTTTCAACAACTTTGTCAAGTGGTTAACAACTCTTGTCGGTTATGGGTAGAACTGCTTGACAAGTAACTCTTCTAAAACCATCTTGCTCCTGGGTTGAAATCTTTCACATTGTCATGCTCAAGAAAAGTGACATTTGTTGATACAAACACTTTATTATCACGAGTACTATAGAATAAAACTCCTCTATTACCTTGAGGATATCCTACAACACTGGAAATTTTGCTACAAGGTTCGAACTTCCTAGTCTTAGCCTTTAACATGTATGTTGGATGCCTCCATATGCGGATGTGCTTTAAACTAGGTTTAAGGTCATTCCACAACTCTAGAGTTGTCTTAGGTATAAATTAGATGGCACCAATTTTAGAATACAAACTCCACCCCTTAAAGGCATATCCCCAGAAGATGTACGCAACAAAGAATGACTTAACATAGATCTCATCATGTCAAACAGCACTAGATTTCTCCATTCGACAACACCATTTTTGGCGGAGTTTTAGGCACAATGAGTTGTGATGCTATATTGCTCTCCATCAAACGGTCCATGAATTCTACATCCAGATTCACCACCTTGATCCGATCAAAGTGTCTTTATTTGCTTTCCTAATTGATTTTGAGCTTCTGCTTAAAATTTCTTAAACTTTTAAAAGTCTCAGGTTTTCATTACATTAGGTAAGCGTAACCATATTTAAAATAATCATCAATTAAAGGGACAAAAATTCTATACTTGCCTCTTGCTTGGACATTTAGCGGTCTACATATATCAGAATATACTAATTCAATATGTTCTTTTGCTCTTGCATCTTTAGCTAAAAAAGTCTCTTGGTTATATTACCCTCCATGATTCAAAAACTAGGAGTTCATTAACTCGTAGTTCCTTCTAAAGACCAAACTCTACAATTCTTTCAATCCTGTTTAAATTAACATATCCAAGTCAAATATGCCATAGATATGTGTTATTATCATGAGAAATCTTTTGCCTTTTATTCTTAGGTTTGACGACTTTTAGACATTTCAGTATTAAGCAGTGGTATTGGCTTTGGTCTAATAAAATATTAGCCATCTTCCAGATTTCAAAACAAATATTTTAACCATTCTTAAAAATAGAAGCATTTTCATTGTCAAAAGAAACTTTAATCTAGAAATCCTAAAACCTGGAATGTAATAAACATTATTCAAAATAATAAAGTTTTTCCTAAATCGATATCTAACTTTTCAACTGCTTTTATCGGGACTCTAGCTTCATTGCACATTACCATCATATACTCCCTATTTTGCAGGCTCACGTGAAGAACTAAGACCCTACAAAGAATGACAAACATGGTTAGCAGCTCCTGAAGTAATTATCCAAGTTGAGTAATCATTCCTTACTACACATGTCACTAAACAAGTGAATCATATTTACCCTTGCTTTTTCTTCTTCTTCAGCTTCCCAAGATACATCTTGTAGTTTCTCTTCTGATGGTCTGCCTGATCGTAGTGGAAACATTTTCCTTTAGCCTTTAGGTCGGAGTTGGCTTATTTAGCGTTCATCAGCTTTCTTGGCTTTTTCCTTCTTGCTCTTAGACTTGGGCCTTTCAAAGTCCTTTTTTTCCCTCTTGTTTCCCTTGGAAGAACTTCTAGCTTGAGTAACATTTGCTTCATTGGATTTTCCAGATTTGATTTACTTGAATTTTTGGAGCTCATTCAACAATTAAGTGAATGTCAATGATATGTTGTTCATGACATAGTTGTACTTAAACCATTGGAAAGTGGAACTTAGAATTTTGAAGATCATTCCCGCTTGAGTATACTTATCTATAATTGGTTCATTCAACTTAGCTTCATGAAGATGGCTAATCATAGTGAGTACATGCACACAAACTGAACTATCGGTCTTTATCTTGTTTTTAATGATTATCTTCACGGCATCAACCTGAGCCTTGTTGGTTGGTTGTATGAACATACCATCCAACGACTTATTATCTTATAAGTAGTCTCTATATTCTCATGCTTTTTGCGAAGCATTTTATTCATTTCAGATAGCAAGTATTGGCTTTCACTCAACAAAAATATGCTTCTTGAGTAGTGCAGTTTATATTTGCTATGGGGGGCTGAGAATATTCTCTTAGGAGAAAAAATTTATAGTCATCATTGATAAGCTTGAGATTCATGTTACTTTCCACGGCATAATTTTCAACAATAAATTGTTTAAGTGAAAGGAGATTAACTATTGGAATAGACATATTGCTAGACAATAAATAAATAAATAAATACATTTGATTGTGAGCAAGAATATCACAAGCAACCATTTGAATTTTTAGGAATAGCAAATATGACGCATGAATACACATGATAAATAAATAAAAACACGTTTTCTATTTTAGCCAATGATAATTCAATTTCCCACGAACAATGTGCCACTGTACAATAGGTCACACCATTTGCAAATCAAATCGAGACATTCTCAATTAATAAACATTATTCAAAATATCTCATATTGTTAGTATTCATTAACTACCATTTTTTGGTCATGATACAATTAACAATTTAATTACATCTTTATGAGTGTAACCTACCATTTCAAATTCAAAAGACCTAACTCTAAAGTGTCACCGTAGGGTAGGTCAAGTTAGAGATACATATAGAAATCCTATTGCTAGGAAAACATTTTTTATCAACCCAAATAGACACCCTCCATAGGGAGGATGAAAGCAATGCTGTCTCGAGATGCCATTTGAACTTTACAGTGTTATACTAATGATGGAGACCAAGGGGTCGTATCACAATACAATGCTCTGCCGCTCAAATATTTTGTAAATATGCATTTGATTTGTAAAACGCCTCATGATTTACAATTTCTAGTAATATCAACATTTTATACTTTTATATATTTGAAATTCTAAAAGTTAATTTTTAAATTCAATTTCACATGATCCTTTTTTTCAAATAAAAAATTTAGAACTATTAATCGATTCAATCTTACTAAATCAATTAAAGTCATATTCCATATTTACAATTAAAACAATTTTAATAAAATAAATAAATGCGCATGTATACATGGCAAGTATAAAACTATGAGTAATAACACTAGAACTAAGATAGCATGTTATATGCATGGACACATAATAGATTTAAATTGAGATCGATTTTAACTAGCTTCCTTTGATAATTAAATTGCAACCTTATCGGATTAAAATTAAATAAATTTCAAATTTGTAATCCACTTTGTGTGGTCCTTGTACGGCTTCTTTGGGAAAAATTGGAATAATAGAGAAAACAAGAAAAAAAATTGCCAAGCATAAAATGACATGATCGCTAGTGAGATAGGAATATACTTGCTAGATTTTTGTAGCCCCTAAAAGGAATCTACAACTTAGTGAATCCTAAATAATTGTCAATTATAGGAATATAGTTTGTCATTTAATTAAGGATATATCTACTTGACTACAGGGAGGGACTTGTAGATAGTTTAGAGTTTTTTTAGTTATCACTTAACTAGACGATTAAATTAAAGAGAAAATGAAAGGCTTTGTGAAGTGATTAGGTGAATTTAGCCCTAGGATATTTCCATTTAGTGGTTAGTTTAGTTTATTTAATTTTCTTGAATAAGCCTTTTTTATTTTATCTATGAGAACAATACTCTTATTAAATAACCTTAGAGTTAACAACTTTAGTATGTAATCTTATAAAACGCAATATCCATGAGAACACAATACTCTTTTTTACTCTTTATTACCTATGTGACCACATATACTTGTTTATGTAAAATAGCATAAAAAATGAGCAATGAAAATAATAAACATGTGTCGGTAAACCTAATTGCTACATTGTATAAAGAGAATAGAAAAAACCTCATTTCAAAGAAAAAAAGAATAAAAAAAGGTTATTTTAATTTTATTTATTGTTGTTTATTTAGTTTTTAAATGACAATAAATAAATTAAAGTGATCCAATATATCCCTATTTTTAAGGGATCTCAATCAAAGGGTATTCAAAACCCATATAACATTTAAGAAAGAAAAAAAGCCTCCTTCCAAATTTATGGTAACGTATACCCTGATGATGGGTGTGTTTAAATATTATGTAAAAAATCTAGAGGGTTCCTAAGCCTAGCAGTTATACAAAGATATACACCATCTTTCTAAATTGCTCAAGGTTCAAAAGATTCTCTTCCTTTTCACAAAATTTTCTTCAAGAATTATTACAAAGATATACTCCATTCATCCTTCTATTAATCAATGGCTAGATGTTAGATTTCCTTTCTTTTACGTTTCCATAATCATATGATTTTTATGCAATTTTGTTCATGCATATTTTGAAAATCATAATTATGCATATCAAAAACTCTAGCATTTGGTCTCAAAGCCTTGTTTTACCTCTGCCTTAATTTGTATGAATGGGTTCTTAAAGTTTATTGAAGTTTTTTAAAATACCCAAAACTTTGTTGTACATGAAATCATTTTTTATGATTTTTGATAAAAAAACCATGTTAAAAATTATTAGGAAATTGATTTTCTAATATTTCTGGGATTTTAAAACGTCAATTTTGATGCCCAAAAGGTCTAAAAATGAACGGGTCCGTAATTCAACCCATTTGCATCCTTTTCGGGTCAAGAAGACCCATTTTCACGAAGAAGACGAAATCAAGGGTCCAAAAACGACATATCATTTTGGCCCTAGGGAGGCGCGTTTTTTGGCTTAAAAAACAACGTGTCGTTTTTCATAGTGAAAAACGACACGTCATTTTACTCAAAGAAATGCATGCGTCGTTATATGAAAACGACACATTGTTTTTATTCTATGATGGAAAATGACATGTCGTTTTCAGGGACATTTTTGACAAAAAAAAATTTCTTAATTAATTCTATTTTGGAATTTTTTTTATAGAATTTTTTATTTGGATATTTGGAAAAATTAATTTTTTTATGAATTTAAAATGAATTTAATGAAATCCAAGATTTTATTATTTATGTTTAAATACAATTTTGGAAATTTATTTTAGATATGTTTTTAAATTTATGCATAATTTATTTTGTATTTATTCCTTAGTTGTAATATTTTGATACATGCAATTTCATAAATATTTTTTGCATGAAAATTAATTGTCTTGAGTGCTTTGTATAATTTTAATTAATAAATTTGATTTTATTTAAACTATACGTTAAGTTTCTTGAATCACATGTAGTTAAATGGACATTAATTATAACTAATTATATTTGGTATAATGACATTTATCCCATAGGAAATTTTATTACATTAAACATAATTGGTTATGATGAAATATTAATTGTTTTTAATTTGCCCACGAGAATTAAGAAATGGAATATAGTTTATGTGACACCTAAGTATTTTTAATACATTAAAAAATACAATAACTTAAAGATTATGTTAAGTAAAAATTATGTATCACAAGGATTAATGTTTAATCTAATTTTTATGATAAAGTCCATAAAAGCAAAAATTGGATTTTTAAGAGTAAAAATCATGCCATAGCCTTAAATAAAGAAGGAATAATATGAAAATAAACTGGAAAGCTTAATTGTTGTAAAATGTATTGCAACAAATGCTAAGACAAAAATACAGTTTAAGAAAAATACTGTATAATAATATGAAAAATTATACAATATTACAATAATGTAGTGTAATGAAGTACACTGATAAAATTATATAGTATAGAAATTACACTGTAAAAGTAATGCAATGTAGAAATTGGACTGTTTAAGGCTAAGCAGTACAAAAATTGGATTGTTTAGGGTTAAAGCAGTATAGAAATAATACTATTTGGTGTATATTAATGAGTAAGGAATGCTATAACAGTATAAAAATATACCGACAGTATAAGAAAAATACTGTCAGTATAAATTTAGACTGTATAAACATAAGCCTTATAAGAATTACATTATGTTCATAAAGACCAAGAACTCTGCTGGGATTAGGGGTTCGGTTGATCAATATGATAATGTCCGGGCACTATTGAAGGCCATTGATGAACAATTTGAATATTCAGATATGGCATTGGCAAGCACCTTGATCATGCAGTTTTCATCCTTGAAGCTTATCGGGATTAGAGGCGTGTATGAGCATATCATGAGCATGAGGGATATTGCGGCTCAATTGAAGATGCTTGAGGTTGAGATGTCCAATTCCTTCCTAGTTCATTATATTCTAGACACCTTGGAGTATGGCCCTTTTAAGATCTCCTATAATACATATAAGGACAAACGGTCAATTAATGAGCAGTTGATCATGTGTGTTTAGAAGGAGGGAAGACTCATTATGGAATAGGAAGAGAAAGTAAATCTAGCAACCCAAGGAAATAATAAGAAATTTTGAGCCAAGCACAAAAGAAAAGAAAAGGTTCCTGCCCAACTGGATAGTAAGAAGGAGTTCAAGTGCTTCTTTTGTAAGAAGAAAGGGCACATGAAAAAGGATTGCTCTAAATTCTAAGAGTGGCTTGACAAGAAAGGTACTTAACTCTCACTTGTTTGTTATGAATCCAATATGATTGATGTTAATTATAACATATGGTGGATTGACTCCGATTTTACAATCCATGTTACCAAGTCCTTGTAGGGATTACAAGACATGTGGAAGCCAATGGAAAGTGAGAAAAGCATCTACTTTGGAAATAAGATGCACTCACATGTGAAGGCTATAAGAACATGCAAACTAGTCATAAGTGTTTTTATTTTGTATATGGAAAAGACATTCTATATTCTTAGTTTTTCTAGAAATTTAATTTCAGTTTCCAGACTTGTATCAGTTGGATATTCATTTAATTTTTCAAAATCTTCCTTCAGTTTATTTTATAAATATGATTTTCTTGGATGTAGTACTTTGTCTGATGGTCTTTTTCGTCTTAATTTACAAAATGATGCTAATTATACCACTATGCACGTTCATGAAAATGTTGGTATAAAGCAATGTGTTGTGAATGATGAATCCCCTATGTTGTGGCATCGGAGATTGGGACATATCTCTATTGAGAGAATTAAGACATTAGTAAATGATGGTGTACTTAATACTTTAGATTTTACTAATTTTGATACTTATGTGGACTGCATTAAGAATAAGCAAGCTAACAAGTCAAAGAAGGGTGCCAAGAGGAGTTCCAATTTATTGGAAATCATACATAAGGATATTTGTCATCTAGACATGGATGTATACTCTCAAAGGTATTTTGTTTCTTTCATAGATGACTACTCATGATACATGCATCTCTATTTACTTAACAATAAAAATGAAGCACTAGATGCTTTTAAGGTCTTTAAAATGAAAGTGGAGAAACAATGCAGAAAGCAAATTAAGATCGTAATATCAGATAGAGGTGGAGAGTACTATGGTAGATACATTGAGCATGGACAAGCACCTGGTCCATTTGCTAGGTTTCTTGAAGAGCATGGGATTGTTGCTCAATATACTAGGCATGGTTCTCTAGACCCAAATGGTGTCGCTGAAGGAAGAAATAGAATATTATTGGACATGGTGCAAAGTATGCTTGCTAGCTCCAAACTTCCTAAATCCCTGTAGACTGAAGCTCTTAAGGTGGCAGTTTGCATATTGAACAGAGTTCTAACCAAGGACATTCCAAAGACCCCTTTTTGAGTTATTCAAAGGTTAAAAATCAAGTTTACGACATGTACGCATTTGGGGATGTTTGGCAGAGGTAAGAGATTATAATCCATAAAAGAAGAAGCTAGACTCAAGGACCATAAGTGAATATTTTGTTGGTTATGCTAAACGGTATAAGAGATACAAATTTTATTGTCCATCTCACAGTACTAGATTTGTGGAATCAAAGAATGCAAAATTTCTTGAGAATGACTTAATTAGTGGGAGCAATTGATCCCGAAAACACTGTTCCTAGGAAAGATCATACAACTTTCCACTTCATATGATAGAGTGATTGCTGTACATAACACGTCTAGAGTTCAAATGCATAATGAATAATAACAAGTCATTCGAGTTCTATAGATTGCCGATCTAAAAATAGTGGATCCAATTGAACAACAAATACATGAAATTCTTGAACAGCCTGTTGAACAATATGCTCCTCAGGAGAATGTTGAACCAACATCAAGGAGATCTACTAGAGAAAAGCAATCGACGATACCTAGTGACTATATTGTGTATCTACAAGAGTTTGACTGCAATGTTGGAGCCAAAAATGATCTTGAAACTTTTTCACAGGCTATGAGTTCTAAGGAATATGACTTATGGTACAGTGCCATGAAAGACGAAATGGATTCTATGGCATCTAACAGAGTTTGGGATCTCATTAAGTTGCCTATTGGGGGGTTGTAAATGGGTCTTTAAAACAAAGAAAGACTCATTGGGCAACATTAAGAAACATAAGGCAAGACTCGTTGCCAAAGGATTCACTCAAAGAGAAGGAATCGACTACATAGGGACCTTTTCTCCTGTATCTAAAATGGATTCTCTTCGAGTTATTGTGGCATTGGTCACCCATTTTGATTTGGATTTGCATCAAATAGATGTGAAAATGACATTTCTCAATGGTGATCTAGAGGAGGAGGTTTATATGAAACAACCAGAAGGATTTTCCTCTAGTGATGGTGAGCATTTAGTCTACAAGCTTAAGAAATCCATATATGGATTAAAACAAGCCTCTAGTCAGTGGCATTTAAAGTTCCATGATGTTATCTCTTTATTTAGTTTTGAAAAGAATATCATGGATCAATGTATATATCAGAAGGTTAGTAGGGGTAGGATTTGTTTTCTTGTGCTATATGTGGATGACATATTACTTGCAACTAATGATAAAGGATTGCTATATGAGGTGAAGCAATTTTTTTCAAAGAACTTTGATATGAATGATATGGGAGAGGCATCTTATGTCATTACCATTAAGATCCACACGGACAAATCGTGAGGCATTTTAGGTTTGTCTCAAGAGACCTATACCAACAAGGTTCTAGAGAGGTTTTAGATGAACGATTGTTCACCAAGTGTGGCACCCATTATGAAGGATGATAGGTTTAATTTGAACCAGTGCCCAAAATAAGAGCTCGAATAGGAACAAATGTAAAACATTGTATATGCTTCAATTGCTAGAAGCCTAATGTATACTTAGATTTACACGAGACCTAACATTGCATTTGCTGTGGGAATGATGAGCAGATATCAGAGTAGCCCAAATGTTGACCACTAGAGAGCTGCAAAGAAGGTGATGAGGTACCTTCAAGGGACTAAGGATTACATGCTCATGTATGGATGGATTGACATTCTGGAGATGATTGTATACTCCGATTCAGACTTTGCTAGCTGTGTTGATTTGCAAAAATCAACATCTAGTTACGTTTTCATGTTTGCTGGTGGAACTGTATCTTGGAGGAGTGCGAAGCAGACTTTGACTGCTACCTTTACTATGGAAGCCGAGTTCATCTCTTGTTTTAAAGCTACTTCAAAATGGTGTATAGTTTAAAAGTTTTATTTCAGGGCTTAGAATTATGGAGTCTATTTTGAGGCTATTGAGATTGTTTAGTGATAATTCAACTGTGGTGTTTATGGCTAAGAACAACAAGAGCGGTAGTCGGAGTAAACACATCGACATTAAGTACTTAGCTATAAGAGAATATGTTAAAGAAAAGAAAGTGGTCATTGAGCATGTTAGGACACTGAGTTGATGATTGCCAACCCTTTAACTAAAGGCATGCCACCAAAGAATTTTAAGGATCATATAGAATGAATGAGACTTAGTTCCATAATGTGAATTTCATTGTATGTACATTTGTTATTTTAATGAAACTCTTATTCAGTTGTAATGTTTTCTCATATTTAATTGTGTGCATATTTAATTATTTTGAAAAAGATCAATTAAGTTGGACCTAGAATAAACATAGGGTTTATTCATTAAGTTATATTACCGTTTATGAGTTAGTATTAAGGGATATAATACATTGTAATACATAGAAGATAATACTCGTTCAAAGAGAATATATCACTATGATTTATGTGTTTTTTCTTTAAGTTTTAGTTTGGTTGATTTTGATTATCTAGAAAATATATGTGAACCAAGTGAGAGAATGTTGTTTTAATTTTATTATTATTTATTTAGTTTTTAAATGATAATAAATAAATTAAAGCGGTCCAATATATCGCTATTTTTAAGGGATATCAACCAAAAAGTATTCAAAACCCATATAACGTTTTAGAAAAAAGGCCTCTTTTCAAATTCATGGTAATATGCACCCTGATGATGGATGTGTTTAAATATTATGTAAAAAATTCAGAGGGTCCCTAAGCCTAGAAGTTATACAGAGATATACACCATCCTTTTAAATTGCTCAACATTAGAAGATTCTCTTCCTTTTCACAAAATTTTCTTCAAGAATTATTGCAAAGATAGTCTCCATTCATCCTTCTGTTTATCAATGGCTGGAGGTTAGATTTTCTTTCCTTTACGTTTCCACATTCAAATGATTTTTATGCAATTTGTTTCATGCATATTTTGAAAATCATAATTATGCATATGAAAAACTCTAACAAAAAATACTCACAATTAAATCCTTAATAGTCATTGTCAACGTTGTAGAGTGGCCCTTCACCTATTTTGGGAACATGCCCCCAAGAATACACACTGCATGCCATGATCATGTTGCGGAGAAGCCCATACAACTATTATCAAAATCTTTTCAAACCTTTGGTTAGGGTATTGGATTTTGAGTCCAATACATTTCTAAATTTATTTTCCATAATACTATTTGATTTATTGTAACATCCCTCTCAACATAGTAGCTCTAATCTCTGCCATCTTGGGAGAACTGTTAACTTAATAAAATAATAACCTTTATCAGCGCTTGGGATAACTTATCAAGACTGAGAAACCATTCAAATAGGATATCAACTTTCTATTATTTGAAATTTAAGTTATGGATCGAGAAACAACAAACCTAGAAAACTATAGATGGAGGCCAACCCTGCAAGGTAATCCTAAGTCCAATTTTTTTTTGCACAAACCCTAGCGCTAGCTTTGCTATTCATATTAAATTTTAGTGAAATTCCCTTCCTCAATAATACTCTTAGTGGACGCAGTCTTCAATGGAAATGAAACATCAAAAAAATTATGTGTTCTTTTTACTTCTATGGCTATTTGTTCTTTTCTCCGAGAGAGATTAAGCATAGTGATGAATTTTGTGAGAGATTTTTTGTTGACGAGTTTTGTCTGTCAACATATATATTTATTTATATATATACTTTTTTTTTAGGATCTAAAAACTTAAATTGAAGACTTCAAAATCCAAATTCTATCTATTACATTATCATTATTGTATAAGCGGCGATACCATGCGCAAGATAGTCTACAACAATAATGGGCTCTTATTGCATTTGCTTGTAGCAGTTTTCAAATTGTGTTAGGCCCATCAAAAAGTAAAATAAAAAAAATAAAGATCTGAGTATCAAATTGTTTTTTATCGTTCACAATTTTTTTACTCAATTCAAATTTTTTTTTTGTCCCTTTCTTAAAAATCTTCCTTTGATTTTCTATATGCTATTTCTTATGGGTTTTCCCTTTGCGTTTTGATTGTGTAATTTTTTTTTTCTTTTTTCCCCCCACATCCTTATAACTGGATTCTGGATGCGACTTCGCGTGGGAGTCTTTCACGGCCATATTTTACCCACCTCTTTGGTAACTGATGTTGAGGAAATTTTGAGTTTTTTTCTTGTAATTTACTTGGCTCTTTCCCTCAAGTAAATGGGTTTTTTTTTTTTTTTTTTCTCTTTGTGAATTATAATCTGACCTTGCTGGGAATTGGTTTTGTTAGTATTGTCGTTCTGTTGATTATGTAGTTTGAAGTAAGTTTATGCTTTCTTGCTGGGTCTGTAGTGAACGATAAATTTCATGAGTTATAGAGGTGCAGTTTACAAGGTTTTTTATTTTATTTTATTTTTGTAATGATTTAATTTTTTTGGTTCTCATTTTATATTGCTTGTCCTCCAGAGAGTTTATAGAAGATTTTTTTCTTTTTCCATACAGTACTAAGAACATGATTCTAATAGAACCCTCATTATATTGAACCTGATTCAAAGATTAGAAAGTACTGCTCTAAAATTGTTTTCTTCTACAAATTAACAGAGGATTCATTTACTCTTTGTGTTATGTTCCTTAGAAAGGATTTTATCTAGTCTTTTCTTTACAGGCTTTGTAAGTTAGATATATGCACTCTTAGTTTTTTTTTTTTCCCATGAAAAACTTTTTTTTTTTTTGGGCCCATAGGGTTATCACCCTTTTGCCAAGAATGCAACCAAAGTCCCATATTGGCTACACATGAGGAAGATCATGGTTTATAACGATAAAAGATATCTCTATTGCTATGAGGCCTTTCGGGTAGAGCTCAAAAAGTAAATCATGAGGGCTTAGGCTAAAAGTAGTCAATATCATATAGACATGGAGATATGTGTTCCATCGTCCTAGGAATATGCTTCTTGGCTTTTTATATGTAAATTTCGTTTCACCTACAGAGGGGCAGATTGCGATTCCCCTGCACTCTACATCAAATTTGTCATTTCATCCCTTCCTTGAATGATTCTTCTCTATTAGTTGACTTGCTGCCTTGTTTTAGATGACTGTTTTCTGAATTCACTATTAAATATGAAAATTTTTTGTTTGATGTAGAGATGTAGAGCGTTCTCTTTCATGTTATAACTTATCGTTTGGTTTGAATTCTGTGTGAATTTGTTAATTTGTTAATTTTTCATTTTACTAGTGGTGTAGTTGTCACTCTCGGAAACCTAAAAACTTTGTTGTCAATTTCACTGTCAAACTCATTTAAATTGTATAGTGCAAGTAACTTTTCAATTTGTTTTGTTTTATTGTTAGGATGAATGCTATCAACTGCATTAGACCATAAACCATGAAGTGTTGATTTATCAACCGATTATTAGCCGCGGAATTTCTACATTCTACCTTAATTTTAAGTTTTTTTTTTTTTTAACTTTAAAAAAAAATTTAGGACTCTGAGAAAATTGGTATTACCTTCTAGGGCAATGTTCAAGAAAAATTCATAGCACATCACGTTGTCGAAGTCAAAAGATGCAAGTTTCTTGCTTTTTAGCTGTCATACTTTGTTCTTAGACTCCTAAAGCTCGGTACATATTCAATTTTATTGATTTACATGCTTTGTTATTAGGAGGGAACAAATTTTGATAAATATTTAAGAAACTTTAAGATTGATGAGCACTTGATGGTTAATTTTTCTATTTTAATGGAGGTTTGAGTAGGATTTGATGTTACTTTAATCAAAAGACTGGTGCAATACCTGTAAGAAATGTAGGGAGAAAAGGAGATAGGGACAGAAAAAAGGAGTTTGTTCTTAAGTTTGCAGTCTTCAAGAATTTCTATTACATGAAGCTCCAGTAGAACTCCAGTGAATAAGTGGTAAGTGGTCAGTGGTCAGCCACTTGCTTATTCTTAATTTATGGATTACTCTGTCATTCAAAAACTGAACTTCAGGGATAATATTTAAATCTAATTTAAAGGCCAAACCAATTAATCATACCTCCTATACTAATTATATGTTTTCCTCTTCTCATGGTCAGAATATTTTCATGTCTAATGTGTGGTATGGAACATGATAAACAAACTGACGTTACCTTTACAGATTTTGCTGTCATGTTTCTTTACAGTTCTGATATTTATGCTAGTAAGAAGATACTGGAACATTTATAACGACTCTAAGTATATTTCTATTCTTTCTATGTATTTATTTGAGTGCATGATTTATTTCTATGTTCAACATTTTCCGGGCCTCATATGTTAAAAATGGAACATGTGTAATAGGGTGTTTGGAAGGGTGGTGGGAACCAGTAGTAAGAACCATTTTTACTGTAGCATGTGAGAGTTTTATACTGTAGTATATTTTTTTATTGTTACTGTAGCATGTGAGAGCTTTACACTGTTTATAACTGAGTTTGCGGTGGGAACTGAGTGGTGAGAACCATTGCCAAACACCTCTTTAAGTGTTGCATGTATGATCAGGTTAATGGATTAAGATTGTGTTTGGAAAATGATAAAACCTTGTGTAGATACATGTGTAACATTCTGAAATTAGTGTTTTTCAGCTATAACTTATAAAACTTTGTTTTTTAACTAAGCACGCTTGGTCTTTGTTTAATATTTTTTCTTTTTCAATAATTACGTAATCCTTTTTCTTTGTGCTAGTATAATATGTAACTTGCACTTCGTAGGGCTCCTCTCAAGTCGTGATGTTATCTTTGTGCTAATTCCAAGTGATTGATAATAACTAATCATTTTCAAGTGGTATTGATAAAAGATTTATGTGAGCTATTGCAACTTTCATTTTTAGTTATTCTAATGATGGTTTTGCTTAACATATGATTTTATTCTTTGATATAAAGATTGAGTTTTCCTATCTTTACTTATGTATAGGGTGTTTGGAAAGGTGATGGGAACCAGTGGTGGGAACCACTTTTACTGTAACATGTGAGAGTTTTATATTGTAGCATATTTTTTTATTGTTACTGTAACATATAAGAGTTTTATACTGTTCATAACTGAAATTGTGGTAGGAACTGAGTGATTCTCACCACTGTCAAACACCCCGTAGTAATTGAAGGTAAATACTCGAACATTTTATGGAAGACAAAATTTGGAGACAAGTGAAAGATTTGAACCATTTGAAGGGACACATGTTTGCAGGCTTTTGATTGGCTTGTAAAGTTGGCTTTTGGGACGTTGAAGTGTGTTTTTTTTTTTTTTTTTCTTGTTTTTATTTATCTACTTCACCAAGGATATTTGGTTAAAACAATGTTATTTTCGTTTTGCTAAATTGGAGAATGAATTTATGATGTCATAGTAATATATAATTCCATTCGTAGCGATGTGTCTGTATAAGTCACTCCAATCGAACTAGTCACTACTTGTTAAAAAAAAAAAAAAAAAAATTATCAAACGTGTTGCTAATTTGTAAAAAAAAAATAAATAAATTTCAACCAAAAAAAGTCAATGTGGTAATTTGAAACTATAGCATGGCATAAATGCTATGAAAAATTGTGTTTTGTATTATATAAAATGTCAGAGAAATTGTAGTAGCCACTTTAAGATTGCTGTAATAAAACTTCTAATGGCACCAATAAAACGATATAAAAGAAAAAAGCATTTTAAATGTATCAGCATAAATAGCGTTCGTTTAAAAGCAAAGCACATGTTACAATAGCGTTTTTTGCATGCTATGAAAAATGACTTTTTTTATGCTAAAAAAAAAAGTTTTGCTCTTTCACAAAATATATTATATATACGAGTTGAAAAAAAAAACAAAAAAATAAAAATTCACGGACTTATTATAGAGAAATAAAAAAATGGAGGAAAAAAAATTTTTTAGAGAAAAAATGATTGTTTTTAAAAAGAAAATATTTAGGGAATAAAAGTTTTTAGTGAATGAAAGAAAAGATTATAAGGGTTAAGTTTTTAGCGAATGAAAGGAAAGATTATAAGGTAATTCTTAACACTTTAACTAACCCAACAAATATAACTATCACCTAATTTTTTGGCTTCTATCAGAAAAGCAAGGGAGTTATCGTTTCAGAGACCCTTTTTTAGTTCAATAAATATATACAACTCAAAATTGATCAGAAAATCTAATTTTAGAGAGAAATTTGTATTATAAATTTCAACGTGAACGGCCTTTGAACATATTGAAGTATTACACCAATAAATCCAAAAAAAAAAAAAAAGAAAAATGGCCAATCAAAGTAACCTTCATCGTTGGAATTGAACCTTGGAAATACAAAACTCAACCTAAAGTTCTTATGGCAAAAAGCCAGCTACATCCAAAGCTACGAAAGGGTAAAAGCTTACGGAAAATCTTGCAATTGTACAACTTATTAGCTATTGCTAGTGTTAAATATTTTTGCGGTCTATTCTTTTTGACGATTGCGGGTCATGTTGTGATTCGTAAGTCTTTATTTGTATTTTCGTTTATATATATATATTTTTTATTTTTTTAACTCACGCAATGTAGTCCATTTAAACATAAAAATGAATGAAATTCAAGTATATAATTCATGCTAAGAGTCGTGGGTAGTATTTCTTTTTGCAAATTAAACGTGCATCCAAAAGGGTGTTTAGAAGGGTCGTGAAAACCATTGATTAGAACCATTTTTATTGTAGCATATGAGAGCTTTACACTATAGTAATTTTTTTTTATTGTTACTGTAGCATGTGAGAGCTTTACACTGTTTATAACTGAAAAAATGGTGTGAACCACTTTTGCCAAACAACTTGTAAAGATTCTAAGAGTTTCACACTCTACTTCATGATAATACTTCATGATTTTTATCAGGATCTTCTTCATCTTCTTCATAAGATCAGGTGCGCTAAAAATGCACAAACACTTTCTAAATTTTGACTCAAAGTCTTACTGAATTACCAAAGGTTCAACACATGACATTCTTGTATATTCTTAAATATTAGCATCGCTTGATGTCCAATTAATCTTACGTTAATTCCGTTTAATTTTAATAGAACGATTTTGGAATTGCTTGTTTTCAAAATGGTTGTAGTAAAGATTTAACCTCTATAAAATATCGATAAGCTACGGATTACTTTCTTCCCCCTATACATAAATTTTTTTGCTATTGCTTTTCTAGCAAAAAGAAAAATTATAGAACAATTTTTTAGCTCCTAACACTTGAAATTTTGAGCTTAGCTAAGCCCATGATTGAACCACATGGTAATGCCAATTTGTTGAGGCAAATGCCACCTTAGTAGTTTGACAATATTTTGTAGACAAACTTTCTAACCAGAAAACTAACATGAACAACTCAAAGAAAAAAAAAAATAAGCAAAAAAAAACTCATACAAAAAAAAAAAAAAGAAAGAAAGAAAAATAATAAAGAACTCAAGCAATTGACATGTTTCGGAGCAGAGTCTCCTACATTCTAGAATCAAAACAAACAAAGAAAACTTCATTTTAGAAATTACACTCTCAATAAGCTCAAGAATCTTCTCTCTATAGATCTAATATATCCAATGATATACACTTTGATTTTCTTTTTAAATTTTCAAAATCAAGAATTACCCTAATTAAATTGTCGCACATTAAAATTTTGATTTGAGTCTATTTATAGACTTTGCGTTCAGTTTCCAGGTGACTCCCTAATAACAGAATTTATCAAAAACTTCAAGAAATAAACTAATATGCTTGGTAACTTTTTCCTAGTTCTAAGTTGGAGTGTTTTATTGGGCCATTTCTCAACAATATGTTAATGTCACTTCTTTGTTTTCTCTTTTGTGATTCTAAATTTAACTTTCTTCTTGTTCCTTTTTGTCTTTTTTTTTTTTAATGACCAAATTGGGACAAATGGGTTATCGTGAAGTTTCGATAAACCATGTTACGATAATAAAACATGTAATAAAAGATGCAAGAGAATAAGTCCATCATCAATTGAAGGCGTTTGCCAAAAATCTCACTACTACAAACTGGGTATTCTACGACGGTTTAAAACCGTCATGGAAAAATATCACAACGGTTAAAAAACTGTCATAAAAACTTCAATCGTGGTACAAAATCAAGTTTTCACGATGGTTTTTTATCGTCGTGGAGCCTCAAAATAGGCGCCAAAATAGGGGTGTGGGAACAGCTTTTTCACAACGGTTTTTAAGAAAAAACCGTCGTGAAATAAGAGAGTTTCCATGATGGTTTTGTCAAAAACCGACATGGAAACTGCACATTCTACGACGGTTTTCTAAAACACCGTCGTGGAATAATGGTCCACGACCACCACTTCTACGACGGTTTTTTGCTAAAACCATTGTAGAAAATTGGTATTGCCAAAAAAAAAATAACAAAATTTGTGATTTCCTACAAGATGGCTAGTCTCGTATGCTATCAATTACAATAAGGCCCTAATTGCATACAAAAATTGATGTATATTAAAATTACAAGGTATGTATAAGATTATTTACATTTGAGCTATTTTGAACAATCGTTTACCTACTATCTCTATCTTAACTCGCGCTGAGGTGTGTGTGCATGCCACCTACCTTAAACATGTATCACGTTTGCAATTTTACGTACTACATTGTTGTCTTTATTTTTTTATTATCTTTTTATTTTTTTGAAAGGGTGTTGTGTTTGATTTTATGATGTATAAAGTAGTAAACAAATATGTACACTGATATTTTACGTGAATAATGGAGTACTATATTTTATGTGAGTAGAATTCATTACCAAAAAAAAAATGTATAGAACAAGAAAAAAAAAAGAAAGAAGAAGAAAAGGAACGGTTATAGAATCTTCCATGCAAATAATATTCCTTGAGCCACTATTGGAGCCTTTCTCTTATCTCTCCTTTTTTGGTCCCCTATACTATGAAAAAGGAACACCTAAATTTATCCTAAAATGACCTATTTATAGACTTTTAAAGTGCATACCCGCCTTTTTGGATCGTAACTAAGCATTCCTTTACTTATTTTAATTTTTATTTATAGTCTAAAAAAATACATGCATTTTTTAAAACTAGAATCAAAATTTTCCTTTTAAGTTTAAATCATATGCATAGCAGAAGCTTTACTGCGACAGCATAAATACCTTATCTATACAATTGTCCATTCACCATGACCAGCTCCACATTAAAACTATTCCAGCCTCTTGGCTGGATTTCCTACAGCATGAATAATTAAGTGAGCTATTCTCAATAAGTCCAAACATAGCCCACAAGATGAACTTTCTACTAGCTTGTATGATCCAATTATGCTTATTTATAAACTTTCGTTATGATTTATACTTAACTTAACTGGGGCTCAAATGTTTGTACCAAATATGTATAGTAGTCATCGTAACACCGAGACCGTAACATTCTTTGAAACTCCCCTTACGTCGGAAGGTTGGTACAACACTTCCTTATATACTTTAGCTTATCATTTTCCCATTCTTTAAATTATGGGATCACATCATGCATGAAGCTTAACTTATTAGAATTGTGCACGCTATGAAAGTAATCCCTTTCTTTTTTTTACAATAAACTTTTTCTTTAAGAGAAAATCATTACTATTCATATTGTAGGTGGGATTTGGTACTTACAAGTTAATTGCTCCGTACTTAATCAATTTCTCTGTCCTCTTCAAGAATCGCCTTCGAGTCCTGTTTGGACAATTTTTTGTTATTAACTTACTTAATTTCGACCCCCTTATCAACAATTAAACATAACCACTAACTACCAATTTTGGTTATTAGCACGGTTTTCTTTCTTTTTTAAAAAAACTTAGGCATAACAAAACTTATTTACTTTTATACAAACGTCTTTCTGTCACCCTCGAAGCTAGGGTAAAATTTTTCGCCATAGGCGTTTTCCTATTTCGATCATTTTGGGGTTCATTTGGTCATTGTTGCAAAAAAATGACATTTTTGCCCTCGACGGGTCTTTAAAACTTTTTAAGCTTACATTCATCATTTAAAACTTGCGTTTTATTATTTTTAGTACATTTGACGATGAGTATGAATACCAATGCTTGATTTGCGGTAAGAACCTATTCTTTACAAACTTTGCGATTTCTCTCCGTTTTATGAAAATTTGACAATTTTGCCCCTGATTTCGAAATCAACCATTTTTCATCTTTAGATTCGAATAATTTTTTACCCAAAAAGTTTTAAACTCTTCAAGATCCAGAATCTATAATCTTTTTCTTTTAAAAAAAAAAAAACTTTTCTATCTCTTTTTTTAAGACATTTTATTTTTTAAAAATTTAAAAATTCATAACTCATGAATCAAGCAGAATTTTCACAAATTGTCTGTGATGTTAACCTTTTCGATTAGTTTACAACTTTCTTGCATTTAACTTTCTTGAAATTGACATTGTACAGGGGTGCTTTAGGCAATTTTTCAAAACTGCCCCAAAAATAAAAACTTTACAATTTTATCCCACCAAATTTTACAAACTTTGGTTCACAAAAATTGTCATTTCTACTATGTTAGACAGAACCAAAACCTTTCCTAAAAATCCAGTTTCTTCAAAATCCATCAAAACCATTAGTGTTCACTAAAAACCAAAAAAAAAAAAAAAAAACTTACTAAGTTCTTGGACTTAGGGTTTTCAAGTGTGTAAACCTTAATTTCTACACAACTCACACCACCACAAGGTACAATATCAATCACATAAACATCTTATAGTGTCACATAAACATCTTATGGTGTCACATAAACATGCCATAGTCCTTATTTAATTATTACTCAACAATTACCAAAGGAAAAAACACAATATTTTTGGTATAAAATTTAGGGTTTTACCCAAAATTTCCATGATGAACTTTATAGGTCTCCACCAAAACTTGTTCTTGGCACTATCGCTTAGCATAAACCATACAAAGTTTCTCATCAAAACCTTTTCCAAAACCAAGAAGGAAAATCAAGGTTTTACCTTAAGTCAAATCTGGATTTTGCTCTTGGACTTTCTTGAAAGCAATTTCTTTGCTAAAGTTTGGGAGAAAATTTTGAGAGAAAACATTAAGGGCTCTGGGTATCTTAGGAGAGAAACGGAGATTTTTTTTTCAATTTTTTAGCTTTCTTTTCTTTTTTAAACCTACTTTTTATTGTTTTTTAGCAACTTTTCTCACTTTTGGGGCAAATGTGAAAATAGATTCTTTGTCTCCACCACAAGTAGTTACTAAGTGTCACCGTAGATTGGGTGGCCAAATTTGAGCCCTTTGTAATAAAGTAAATGGGTCCCACAACCTTTTCACACAGTATAAATTTATACTACACTGTATTTTCCTATACTTCTGGTGTAAAATTTTGTACAGATATTTTCTTTATTAGTCTAAAATTACACGACTATCTTTTTCCATACTAGCCATCCCCAATATAGTATTTCATATATATACATTTGTACTTTATCTGTACCATTTTTCTATACTATGCATTCTTTTTATTGATGTATATCTTTTTATACTGTATTCATTAACTGATGAATGGCAAACATAAAAATCTTTTATTAGTTTTTCTGACTATCAACTAACCATTTTTATACTGCTTAGACTATGGCATGATTATTTATCTCAATTAACTTTTATTTTTTCTTACTAACTTATGCCACAAAATTTATAATTATTGTGATTTAAATTCTATCTTGAGAGTATTTTACAAATTTTTGAGTGATGATACTCACAAAATTTGTATATTAAAGTACTCTAATTTGTATAGAATTCACATACATAATCCTTAGTAGTAATATCCATAATTATTTCATTTATCGTAATCTTTACAAAAATACGATTTATAGAGGAAAATTCATTATTTAAATCCAAATAAATTTTAGATTTAAATAAATGAATTTTTTTTTCCAAACATTACACAAAGTTGGGGTCAAAACAAGAAAGTTTAGAGCCCTTCAAATCGCGAAAATTGAGTAAGTTCGCATCGTAGTACCGCGGCTTCAAAATTCCAACGTTGTCACCCTAAAACCACTTTGTGTTGACTTCCCCAGTGCCCAAATCTGTGGCACCCTCCTTTCAGCGAAATATATGGAATTTAAGGTACTATTCCAAGTCCATGGCACCAAAATTCAAGGGGCATGGAGCCTGACAAGAAGAAAAAAAAATATAAAGATGCATATTTTTGTGCTCTAAGTAATGCCCTTTCTTCTCTAATTATTCTTTTGACTCCAAAACACGTATGCTAGTTCTCAAGCAAAACCTAAACACAAAGAAGAAGACAAAAAACACTAACCTCTACCTTCCAACATTTTGATCGTAGAGAACAATAAAGACTATAGCCTTAAAATTAAAGAAGTATTGAGTTAAATCTATCGTCATTCTAAGGCTAATACATCCTACGACAATGATACTTAGTGTGTGTAAAATAGTCAATATCAATGATTATTATTCAGTGCATGCTTAGAACAAGTAAATCCCCATAAATCTCCCCAAAACAATCACCTAATTTGTACTGAGAAAGTCAGGCATCATACACTCTTCATTTGATATGAATCTCCAGTACGCCGAAAACACCACCTAAAATTAAAAGATCTTCAATAAAGGTTGTAACAGGGCCAAGGGGAAGTGCCTAAAAGAAAGAAGGGTTAGGATATCACAAAGGTTCTAAAACCTTCATGAAATTAGAGACATTATAGAATCATTCAAAGAACACCACTTAAAACCCATAGAAGTAAAATCGTAGGCCAAATATCATTGTATTGGGTCTTTGCTTTATTTAACCAACCATGTAACATCCAAAATCTTGATAGAAAAGCTCAAGATGATTTTTATTTTATATTTCATTTCTTTTTTAATTGCTATTGATTTCATTTTTGCTTCTTTTCTTTGTGTCTTTTTCTCGAGCTATCATTACAACAATTTTCCCTTCCTTTCTCTGGATTCTTACTCTTCCCCACACTTATCTTCTGTTCCTAGTCCAATTTCTCGCAAAATTTTATTGTACATGAAATATGTCTCTAAAGCTCTAATTCATCTTTAGAGTAAAGGTGAAGATATAAATACATTCAGGCTAGGTAAAAAAAAAAATAGTTAGTCAAAGAAAAAGTAATACATGAAGGCTCAAATTAGCTTATTGGGGGGATGTCCTCTTAGGAACATCAATCAGGGCTTTGGTGGATTTGGCCTCAGTGCTAGAGATCCGAGTGCCTTGATCAATCTCCAAGTGATACTTGATCATCCATTCACCGCGAAAGACCTCTGGAAGAGTTCTAATGCTTTAACCCCTGCATATCAAAACCAAAATGATAATTAAAGTGAGGGTATAAGAATCTACTCATCTTACCAAGCGTGTCTCTATACCGAATATAACATGGCTATTGTGCAAAAAGCATCATAAAAATATATTAACCAAAGAATACATCAAAGCTCAAAACAATACTCATAATCAATCAAGGCCATAAACACTAAAGCTCAGTTCTCATCAAAGTAGTTGGAAGGTATCCTAAGACTCAGGAATCTAAAACTAAAACAAGACTCAAAAACCTAAAGCCAAAATAAGACTCAGAAACAGCACCAGACAACATGATGGGACGCCAACAACATAAGCAAAACAACTGAGTTCACTAAGAAGAATAAAAACAAAGCAAAAACAACTCAACAAAAAAAAAACAAGAAAAACTACTACCCCACCCATGCAGTAACATCAGACATCACATTATTAGGCACATAATCAGGGACTAGAATCACCGAGACATTATAGCAAGGTTGTGTGCCGTCACATTTTTTGATCTAAAGATCCATAGGCATTCAATTAGAGTTACAGACTCAACATACTCCCTTGCTTCCAATAGAACATCTCGAGTTCTCCAATTACAAAGGATCGTAGGGCCTTGGAGTCATTCACCACCACTTGCAAATCCGATTTAATGATAGCCATGCCAATATCTCTTTCCATGGCCAATAAAATGGCATGCCAAAAAGCCAGAATTTCAACAACTTCTGCATCCAAGGCAGACGTCACCTCTGAAAACAACCATAAATTTTTCCTTTTGTGTCCTTTGCTATTATCGTACTGCTAGCTTTGAATCACAAGTAGCACCATTAATGCCCTTAGCATTGATGGAGCTACTTCATAACGCAATTTTATTTCATGAGTGTTCAATAATGTATTCACCAAGTGCATTAGTGCCCTTAGCAAGGTGACGTCTCAAGGAATTCAATGAATACAAAGACACAATGCAATCAAGTGATGTCTCTGTGTAGCCTATCGTTTCAACAAATTCCAAACGCCATGCATCTCATACTCAGCTCTCACCCAACCATGCTGCGATACGTGGCTGAATGTGTGAGAAGCCCTAAACTTTTCTTTGTTGGTGTGGGAACCATAGCAAAATATTTTTCCAACTGCCTTTTGATTTTTGGGGGAGAGAAGAAAGCCTATTTTTTGGGACAAAAAGGAAAAAAATAAGAAAGAAGAAAAACAAAGAAAAAAGACAAGAGAGAAAAAGAAAATAAAAATAAATTTCTAGTTTAGGTTTTAGGTTTTATTTCATATTTGTATTTTCTACAAAATTCAAAGGAGAAGGCATCTGGAGACAATAAAGAAAAAGCTTTAAGAAATCTTAGAGACTTGTGACACCTCAAAGTCAGATTTTCCTATGACATTATCTTTTTATTTTGAGAATGCTTGAACCTTGGTTTGAATTTTATTTTATTTTATTTTATTTTGAATTAATTATTATTGTTCTAGGGTTTCGATATCGTTTAATCATGTGCTTAATGCTTTTAAGTGTTTATCACCATTTAAATGATTATAGGAAAGGAAGAAGGATTTATGTGTTAGGTCAAGCATGTGTTATGATTACTAATGACATAGGAATATACTTGCTAAATTTGTGTAGTCATTGGAGGAAATCTAAAGCTTAATGTATCCTTATTATTTGTACTTATAGCAATATAGTATAGCTATTAATGGATAATATTGTTCTCGACTATTGGGAGAGGCTTACATATAGGTTAGAAGAATCCCCGCTATTAATTAACTAGGCGGCTAAATTAGTGGTTAGGTGAATGTGGATCCTTGAGACATTTATTTTCACTGTTATTTTATTTTAATTATGATTGTAGTTGTAATTGATTGTTCTATTAATCCCTATTCTTAACGATGTTGGTGGTTAACTACATTTAAATAGAATCCTTACGAGATTAACACTCTTACTGATCATTTTATTAGTTTTGTGTGGCCACACATGCTTGCATGTGTCAAAATAGCACAATAAGTTTTTAGCACCATTGTCGATGGTTGTTTAGTTTAATTTAGTTAAAATTGATTCTAAGTAGATTTAGGATTAATTTTAATATTTTCATTTATTCTTATTTGATTTTCATTTTTTATTACTTATGTTGTTTGAAGTATTTCAAGATTTTTGATCAACAAGTCCTTACAAGTTTTACCCAACACGACTTAGATTCGTTGTATAGTGCTCGGTAGAGATACAAATAATTGCTAATGGAGTTTCCTAATCACGGCTTCTCAAAGTGTTCCTTAACAATTTATGCGACAGGATAGGACATTAGGTTGAAAGCGGAGATGATACCATCTACTAACAATCTATTGATGAGGCCTACTATGTATTGGAAGACATGGCCAAATTTTATTATTGGAATTTGAATCGTTCATGGAACAACTAAGGTTGGGAGAACAATTCAACATTGTGGAGCCATAGTTTGAGTTCCAAACTCAAGGGAAGACGTGCGACTTCGAAGCCTTATTTGCTTAAAGTATTGAACGGATAAACAACTGCAACCAGAATCGTTTGAAATTATGAAACTGTTGATTTTGGAAAACGATTTTTATAGACATGGCGGAAAGTTGGTTATTGCGTGGAATGTATATAACAAAAATTTTCTCAACGCATAAGCAATTAAAAATGGAATTTTTCTTTATTTTAATTTTAATATCAAATATTTAATTAAAATAAAAGGTACAATATTTCCTTTCCATACGCTGCTAGTTGTGCCACATATAGAGAGATTCTCTATGGATGTGGCACCTATCACCAAATAGTGCACAAAGGAATACTGCTTGTTACCCAATCTTATTTATTTCTATATTTACCTTTCCATATTTGAATTAAATCACATTTATCCAAAAATAGAAATTCTAAATACGAAAACTTGGCAATCAAGCTTTGGATTGCATTGCGAAGTTTTCCCTCTAGCAGTTGGCCCCGCACATAG
The DNA here is from genome assembly GCA_025403435.1 of Artocarpus heterophyllus. NCBI lineage: Eukaryota > Viridiplantae > Streptophyta > Magnoliopsida > Rosales > Moraceae > Artocarpus > Artocarpus heterophyllus. The sequence continues at coordinate 30,352,908 of CM046345.1, read as the reverse complement.
GAGGTCCCACTCACTGTGTGTCTTCCAAAATTGATTAGTTATTATTAAATGATCTCACTATTTGTAATTATTAGTTAATTAATAATTAATTTATTTTGAGTGATATTTAATTTTAAATTCTATAAATTAATTAAACCAATAATTTCATTTATCCAAACAATATTTATAAGGATGGCGGGGATTAATGGACCCATAATTTCAAGCTTCAATATAACAATATATTAATTAAACTCTTTAATTAATATATTACTCTTTTATTAATTCCAATGTAATTCCACTAAATACTTGGAATCGTAGTCTTGGAAGTACATATGTATAATTACTCATTTTTTAGAGTCATCCATTTGATATAGTCACTATAGACAGTGACGGAGCTAGGATTTATTGGTAAGGGCTAATTTTTTTTGGTAAGAATAGTTCAGCCAATCTAGCCCAACCAAGCCCAAACCCTATTTGATCAGAGGAATTAGGTCTGGCCCAATATAATTCAGTATGGCCCAGTCTAGCCAGTGTAGCCCAACCAAGTCCAAACCAATACAGTGCCCATACCGTGTCTATATATCCTATCATTATATGTCAGAGCTCATTTCTTTGAGCTCACTCTCTCTCTAAACTCCTGCATTTCTCTCTAGTTTCTCAAATCATTTCCCTTCTCTCTAGATCTTTTTTTTTCTCTCTCCAAATTTTTTTCAGAATTCTACAATTTTTTATCTCAAATATTCTCAATCCTCACCTAGATTACCCATCAAACCTCAAATCTCTTTCAAATTCCAGAAAAGCATGTACAGTTTTTTACCTTGATTTTCTTTCCTACCTATTTTTCTTTATTTTTTTAATAGACCCAAAGTACCAACATCTAAGGAAATACTTCCCATCACTTTCTTAGAAAGTTCTCAAAAAGAAATATAAATCTAGGAACACTCGACTATATATCCTCATGCATTTTGGCATCCTCGTGATGTAAGGATGCTGATTAAAAGAAAGATTTGACCGACCAACTACCAAGTATGGGTACTCATCGTAGTGTGCTAAAAAAAGAGCCCATGATATCGAGGTCATATGTAACAAATATGGACGATAGAATTGTAACAGTAAATTTACTTCGCCTGGATTTGTGTCAAATAAATAGAGAGGATAAAATCAATTTTTGCAAGGATGGACTTTCTAAAGAGAACTTGGATGACCTCCATGCTTCTCTTCAAAACCATCAAAGTGGATATGTCTAGGGTGCAATTTCTAAACTTTAGCCCAAATTCTATGCAGAAAGACAACACATCAAAAACATGACATTTAAAGACCCTATTTTCTAGATTATAAGAAAACTAGATGGGGAATGAATCCTCGATCCATAGAGGTCGTTTGAGTTTAGTTTTTTTGAAGTTGTTATAGTAGGCCTTTAATAATGTGTGTTTATTTTCTATAAAAAAAAAAGATGTTTCTTGTCCTGAGTATTTGTTTGTTTTAGATTGTTACAGTAAGTGTTGAATGATTAACATATGTTTTAATTTTATTTTTTCTTTTAAAAAATAATATTGTCAGATGCATCACATGTGATACTATAATATGTTTAAAATTTTCGAATCCTATATTGACGTTCAAGATTTGTTTTTACTTTTTCAAAAGTTCTATAATAAATTGTCATTTATGATATCTTTCTACATTCAATGCTCGTTTATCAAAAAGTTGTACAATCATGTCAGAGTATCTTTTGTCATTTTGTTTTCAATTGTCAAAAGTTGTACTGTTAGTCTGATTGCATGTTTACTTTTTCAAAGTTGTTCAGATTTGGTCTGACTTTTTATAACATGTCCATATCTTGTTTTTTGACTTTTCGTTTATACAATATCATATCTTATCTTCTTTTTTTACCTGCACATATTTTGTTTAAACTGTAAAGTAACCTGCCATCACCTACTAGTCATAACTCTTTAGTCCTTTTGCATTTCTATCTTCTTTAAGATCCCATCAAGACTCAGTGTTTAAACAGTGTGAACTTAAAACAAAAACACAAAAAAAATTAAATAGTTTAAAAAAATGAGTCAGTATGTCTTAGAAACCAAACATGTCTTTCTCCCATGCGTCTATGAAAATCGAAAGCATCTGTCTTTTATGGTTCCAGTCCTAGTAAAGGTAAAGTCTACTTAGAAGCCACAAAACACTTAGGACAAGTCTTAACATGTAAGATAATTAACCTGATTTATGGGGGAGGTAACTTAGGGTTAATATGGAATGTAGTAATAGCAGCACATTCTAGGAGTAGCCATGTCGTAGGGATTATCCCTCATCTGCTAGCTGTGGGGAATCTCTATGGGAAAGCTATAGGTAAAGAAGAAAGAGTTTTGGACATCCCTAAGCGTCTTGAAAACATGATCCATAACTGTGACGACCCGCCTTTTCGGGCAGTCATTTTACTTACTTAAAACATCATTACTTAAATAGTAATCTTACTTACTTAGTAAGAAAAATACTGAATAATTTTTTTTCTTTAAACAATCTTTAAAACGCTCTTTAAAATTGATGCGACCTCTGTCGCATTTCAAGTTGAGACCTCGCTCAACACTTGACTTTAAAATCATTTCAAATCGTTTCTTAAAACTTAATAAGAAACATTTATTAAAACATTACTTAAAACTTCACCTTATAATTATATAAAACAGTTCGTAAACTATATCTTAAAACTTTGAAAACATTTCTTAAAACTGCAATTTTCTTAAAACATTGAAAATACTATATCAAAGAGTAGATAACATTTTCTTTGTGTAGCGGAAACAAACTGTGGTAGTATCCATACCCAAATCTTTGCATCTGTCCTCCGTAGCACCCAGCTCTTCTAACGGGTCCTACTGGTCACCCATAAAACTACCTACAGCATGAAGAAACTTTTTATGAGCTTTTGCTCAATAAGTTCAAACATAAACTCACAAATCATTTAAACATGCTTTAAAAACTTTTCTCATAAAAACCTTTCTCTTAAAACATTTTTCATAAACGTTTTTCATTAAACATTTCTGAAACATTGTCACAAACATTCTTCATAAACTTTTCTTGAAAACATAAAAATGTTTTTCATAAACACTTAACATAAAACATCTCTCAAAATGTTCTTCATAAGCATTTAACGTAAAAACTTTATAATAAGGAATACAAGCAAATTCATAATGCATGATTCGAATTATGCTCAATTATAAACTTCAATTATGAACATTTTATAAACTTAAACATTCATTTCTTTCTTAACCTTTATCCTTGTTCCTTAAATTTCTTTATCTGATAACCATTAGTGTTCGTACCAACATCTTTAATCATAAGATCATAAACATGATGCTTCCCTTGTGGAAGACTTGAGATCATCGAACTTCGAGATCATGTATCTCACATTTAGGAGGTCAAACTTTAATTTTACTTTCAGTATCTCACAACAAAGAGGCTGGTACGACACATTCTTTTATCGTCTGTGCTTTACCTTCTTTTTAATGTTAATGAGCATAACAAATGCTAACACATCATATGCAAACACCTTTGCAAATCATATCTTAACAAATGCAACTTATTGCATAACAAATGCAACATAAAACGCAGACACATTTTGTGAATCCTAACTTGTACTCTGAAACTTATTGCATAACAATTGCAACTTATTGCAAAACAAATGCAACATATAACACAAACATATTTTGTAAATCATAACTTGTACTCTTTTAAACATTGTGCATTTCACATGCAACCATACTTCAAATACATTGAAAATCATAACTTGAACTTTTAAAAACTTTATGCATATCAATATGCAAATAGACTTTAATCATAACAGTTGCAAATCTTGCTTTGAATCTTTAAACATTTTTTGCATAATAAATGCAAACATGCTTTAAAAGAAACTTGCATAATAATTGCAAACACATTTATAAACGTATACATAAAGATTTAAAAATCATTTACTTCATGTTGTAGGTGAAGTTTGAACTTACCTAGACTTAACTCTAATGTTCTCTATTTCGTTCCTTTTCCTTCCATTTGTCGGCCTCTGTATCCTGATCAAACGACAGCCGACTTATTAGTTAACTTTCTTTATTATCAATCCACTTGATTGATAACTTAACTTAAACCTTAAACATTTATTTCTTTTTTTTTTCATAACTTAGTATACTATCAGTTTACTTTCTTTATTTAACTTTATAACCCATCAGGATCACCTTCCCCTTTAACCTTGTAACCCACCGGGTTACCTTTCTTTCTTTACTTGACTTTGTAACCTACCGGGTTACTTTTATTCTTAAGCATCCCTTAATTAAATTTCTCGTCTCATTTGCAATTTCGTTACTTAATGTATTACGAAACATTTTTTGTTTAAAAACATTTTGCTAATTCAGAGTGTTCGACTCTGCTCTAGCCGGTTTCTTAATAATGACAATTTTACCCTTGGCGGGTTTTTCGTCAATTTTTGTAACTCTATAAAACCCATTGCATAAATTTTTTGTTCCATTTCTTACATGTTACGAAAAAATTCCTGCTAAGGAACATTTCTCGACATCAGACGTTTTGGGTCCGTTTTGGTCATTTTTCATAAAATGACAATTTTGCCCTTAACGTTTTTCTTTCCTTCTTTTCTTTGACTAAATTTTGAATCCTTTAGAACTTAGTATCCTTAATCACTCACTGCCTACAATAGTGTAATAATTCTACATTTCTTGGTGAAAAACCCAGTTTTCACACGATTTTATGATTTTGGCCCGAAGTACAAAAATATTTACATTTTTGCCCCCTGAAACAAAAAATGACCAATTCATACCATAACGCTCAATTTTTCACAATGAATAAAACTTATAAAAGCACTATGGTTGAATTCCAAACATTTCATAATGTTTTCATTTCTTGAAATTTTGTGCTCAAAATTTCGTAAAATTCATAACTTTTAAACTAGGCAAAATTTTGAAAAACTGTCCACATTGTCCAAACAGTTTCGATGAGTTCTATAACTTTCATGTTGTAACTTTTTTAAATTCCAACATTTAGGGGGACTTTTTAGCTGATTTTCAAATCTGCCAAGAATACTTTTTTCTTTGCAATTTAGTCCCTTTTTGGAATTTCACCAAAACCCTCACTTTCTTTTTTCCATCATCATCACCATCAACATATAACATAAAATAACTAAGCCTTAACATTTATCTTACATACCATAGTCCAAAACATTTATCAAACACTTGGTATGCATATAAAACACAAACTTTAACTTAATTAAAAAGATTAGGATTTTACCTAATCCATGCAAGGTGCTTGTTGCTTGAAATCCTTCAAAGTCCCCTTGACATCAATCCCATACCTCATCATAAAAATTTCATCAAAACTTCAACAAAAACCCTAGAAAACTTAGGGTAAAGTTTGGATTTTACCTTAAAATCTGTGAAATCCTTGAGCTTTTAGTCTTGAACTTGCTTGAACATGACTTGGAGCTTGGAATTCATCAAAATTTCTTGAAGGAACTTTCATGGAGGGGATGGTTTTGGAGGGGGGAAAATGGAACATTTTATTTTCTTTTCTTTTCTTTTCTTCTTTCTTTCTTTCTTTCTTTCTTTCTTTCTTTCTTTCTTTCTTTCTTCCTTCCTTTCTTTCTTTCCTTCCTTTCATGTTTCACTCTCTTTTCATTTCTTTTTTTTTTTCTTCCACATTGGAGACCAACATTTGGTCTCTTATATGATGCATTTATTCATTTTTTTTTTCTTTTCTTTTCTTTTTTTTTTAAATGATGAATCATCACCCTAATTAATTAGGGGTAAGTTGGCTACTTTTGGTTGGGCCACATTAGTGAATGTGGTGGCCCAATCAAAACTCTCAAAGTGTCCCCTTGGTGGGTCCCATAAAACTTTTTAAACAGTCCAAGTTTATACTGATAGTATTTTTTCTATACTGTCGGTATTCTTTTTCATACAGTTCATGAGGTCCCATAACCTCCAATACTTATCCACATCCATCACATAATGTAATTCCAATATTATCTCACTTTGTACTATCCAAATTTATACTAATAGTATTTTTCTTATACTGTCGGTATATTTTTTATACTACTACAGCCTTTCTTATTCATCCATATTCTCTAAACAGTACTATTTCGATACTGCTTTTACTTAAACAGTCTAATTTCTATACTACTATCCTTAAACAGTCTAATTCCTACACTCCATTACTTTTGTAGTGTAATTTTTATAATGCATAACTTTATTGATGTACTTTCTCACACTGCATTATTCTAATACTGTATAATTTTTTGTATTATTATACGGTATTTTTTCTTAAACTATATTTTTGCCTTAACATAATCCTTAAATTATTGCATTTTTAATGTAATAAAAATACCGGGTATTACAATAACTCTAACGCTTTCATTGCATTACCTGGTTGTTTAGGCACCCTTAAAGAGCTGTTTGTAGTTGCTAATAGAAGTCTGTTGGGTATTCACTCAAAACCCATAGGTCTTTTAAATGTAAATGTTTTCTATGGTGGTCTTTAAAGTTTTTAGATTACGTTGTAGAACAAAACTTCATTATAGAGTCAGGGAGATAAATCTTTGTTAATGCTTCAACAGCCAAAGAGCTACTTGATAAAATGCAAGTCATTCATCCGAAGTCCAACACTTCAAACTCCAAGCTTGATTAGAAGAAAGAAAGCAAGAAGCGGCCATTGGATTTGAACCTCCACCTGTAATTTTTTGGTTTTACATACAGCATGTCCGTCTATATTTCTCGTGTCTAGAATAACCGCTCACATCCATATGTTGTATTTTTTTTTAGACATGATATTGTTAAAACCTTTAGATTCATTGCCTTTAATGTCAAAGGTTCAATCTTTTATTTATCGATGCCCCTGTATTCTCCATGCATGCATGATTGGGATAGTTCATTACACAGGAGTGCTTTATACTCTTGAAACATATTCATATCATGTCTGTAATATATTGCATTCTATTAATGCTTTGTTTTGAACGTTTGTATTTTGAGAGAGAATAGCCATTTACAAGAGGACCTACCAAGCTTGTTTACAATTTTGGGTTCCTTCTAAACTCTCTATTTATTATTTTAATGTGTGTTTTTAATATACATATTTGTATTGTTATTATTATTATTATTATTATATTATTATTATTATTATTATACTACTGCTGCTGCTGCTACTACTACTACTAAAGAAAAAAAACTATATTAAACAAAAAACCCAAAAACTATACCCCCACCCCCAGGCACCCACCCCCTTCCTTTGTCTCTGACTATACATAAATCAATCCTCTATAAATAATTCATAATTAAAGCTAGGTAAATTTTATTAACCTCTCTAATTACTTATTTATCCTTGAATGCTATTGATTTTCTAATGAATAATAAATTTATGAACTTAATCACGAATTGAGCGCTCTTATTATTTAAGCCCGAAATCAATACTCAAGAGAATTATTTAATGGCTTTTCACTAGAGAAAAAAAAGAATTCTATCTTGTAACATCAACATATTAGCTACTTACTTCATTATGCCTCCAAAATACAAGAAATAGGATTAGATTATTCAACCCGCCAAGTAAATTAAAAGACATGGTCATAAATAAGAATCTGCTGATAACTTATGATTAAGATGATTTATATATAGCTATTGATCGATGTGATTAGAACTTGCCATATTTAACAGAAATTATTAGCTATTTATATCTCATTATGTCCCGGTCCTACATAACCTCATTATATACAGTGCATTGATTTAATAACTCACTACATTAACAATTCGGATAAAATCGTTTCATTCTTAATGAAAATGACTTGCATTAGTAACGTTCAATTAAAGATTTCATACTTTAATTGAATAATAATTATTATTATTATATATTACTGACTATTTTAATTATCATTTTAAATATGATGCATTTATATGTAAAACTTATATACAATATTTAAGATCACATAGATAATTATGCAATTTTATAGATATTCTTAAAGTATTCAAAGTACTTATACACAAATATAATAAAAAATTCACTTCATTTATTTATAAATGTCCTTTAACAAAAACATCATATATTTTAAGGGCATATATTCCAACAGAAACATATGGCAACAATAGTGGAACACCTTGAGGAATTGAGAGCATCTTGCCATTGGAATGGAAAACATGCATGATTGCCACTTTGAAGAGCCTACACCAAGTAAGCACTTGGATATTGCATAATAATGACATAAAATAATCAAATTAGTTTAAGTAACGTGAACATAAATTTAAAAGTCAACTAACAAAAATTGCTCGTTAAAACATAAAATCATCATTCCTTATTGTTAGAACCAGTGACGCATGTCGATTTTGTCCCTCTTTCATCGTCCTTTTTCATGTCCCAATAACTTCTCGAAACATAGTTCAAATCGAGGTCGACTGTTCTAATAAAAAAATGATCCTATACTCTAAACTACTTCAAGCATAAGATAATAAAAGGACATGGCATATCGATTGAATTAAAGCTGTTATCGAGTCTTTTTGCTACATAGTGTACCAATTACTCAAATGAAAACAAGACCTATAAATCATCTAAATCAACACAATTCAAAATTCATTTGCCAAACAGACCAATAATTGACACAAGTATCTTGTTACATCCACACCCCTATTTTGAATTCGATTTACATGGTGTGGATCGATTGACATTTAAAAATTTCAAAGTAAACCGACAAACCCGGGAAGAAGCTTTTTATTAGTTTTGCAAAAGAACCTTAAAATTTCAAAATCTTCTTTAGCAACATTAACTCGTATTTTTTTCAAAGAATAATGTTATTGGCGAAAGATCGAGTTTACTAGGAAAAGGTCTATGTTGTTTGTTGGATAGTGTGACCATTAGCCTCAGCCCAGCCTTGTAGCCTCATTGATGCCAAGGAAAGGTATTAGAGTTTGTTAGGAAAACACGTTAAAACTTGAAATTAGAACTTAAATACTGTAGCATGTGAGAGCTTTGCATTGTAACAAACTTTTGTTGTTCATTGTAGCATATGAAAATTTTACACTGTAGCAGTTGAAACTTATTTTTTCTAATGTGTTTCCCAAACACACTCTTAAATTTTATGAAAGAGGGAAAAAAAAACAAACAAATCATATAAAAAAAAGACAAAAGATAAAAAATAAAAGCAGTACTAATGCAACCATCACATCAAAGTTTGGGCTCTGACATCATTTCAACAAAAGCTCCAAATCTACAGAGTTACTGTTCATAAGAAAAACATCAAGAAACTCAACTCACATCTGATGCATGCGAACTTTATCCTTAAATAAACGAGTGCATTCTTCCATCATCACGAACCATCCTTCCAATGGATAAACAATATAAAAACTAGCGTCTCTAAACTTGAAATTTCACCACCTTCCCTCGTGCCCTATTCAACATGATAATTGTCTCATCATAATAAACGACAGGATTCAGCTAACAATATCACCAAGAATCCATTGGTTTACAGGATACTCAGTAAATTCAACAGGAAGTCCATGCCCATGTGGAAATCGTTTACGATCACACATGGAAAGTCACTTGAGCTTTCAAGATTAAACACCTGGAAGCGAAAACAAACAAGCAGAAATCAAGAACCTAGCCGTGCAAGTGAAACATTTATTCCTTCTAGCGTTGCAAAGTAACTAAAGTCATACCTGTAACTACGTTCTCAAGCACTAATTAGCTTTGCTCGAATTGAGTCAAGATCTGAGACGTCCTTGATACTACAAAAGATCAGACGACATAAATTTGACAATAGGTCAAGGCTATCTTGGAGGTTACATATTTTTTTTCCCCTTTTTTGATAAGTCATAGGTGGTGTAGACTCGAAGTTGAACTAGTAAAGCAGAGGACTAGTTGAACTTGAGTGGAAGATTTAGCTAGTACAGCCCTTAAGTCTGTTATAATTCATAAGAAACCCCCAAATTAAGGTAACAACTTAAAAAAGCAAAGAGAAGGGTGGCAATGGTTAGTTAAGTGAAACATCCTTCAATCAACATAGCATGCTAATATGAAATACAGCTATCGAAGAAAAAGGAGTAATACTTGCAAGGAACTAGCAAAACACACACAAAAACAAAGGTCAAGATTCATGCATGATGACACATATTAAAAGAGGAAAGATAGGGTGTTCAAGCCAAAGGAGTAATAACTAGGAGAAACAAGTAAATCAAAAGGGGGAACAAATGAAAAACTTAAAAAGGAGAACAGCTAGAAGCAAATTACATTCTGAGGTGGAAAGAGAAGACATTTGGATGTGGCATCTTTCCACAAATAGAGATACAAGCGCTAAGTGAAGAATAAAAAATTAAAAGATAAGCGTAAAGAGGTATGCACAATCTAGTTAATGAGAAATATATGCGTAAAAAAGTCCCTTTGAGAAAAAGGCTATGCACAATCTAGTGAATGGCAAGAGGTATGTTGTCCAGTAGGCTCATAAAAGAAAAAATCTAACTCACTTGTACATAATATCTCCACTAGGAGCCAGCTTCCTGTATATCCAATCTGGAACAAGCCTTTCAAGAAGATCAATCTGTTCTTCAACTTCTCCTGCAAAGAAGATAAGACATTGCCAAATGTAGATACGTTAAAAAGCAACCATAGTTTGCATTTTCAGTTGACATTATACTTACTTTTGTCAACAATATCAAAACTATTCATAATTATCTTGTGTACAAGCTCTTCCTTTGTGATGGCAGAGCAGTTGAGAGACTTGAATATAGAGCGAATTAAAGCAACCATGTCAACCAGGCAAGAAGAGAGATGTTTGCGTTCATCTCTTTGACTCTTGTTCCAAACCTCAGAATCGCAACCAAGGCCTTCCTCTACCTGAGATAGAAAATGCCAAAAGCATCTCAACTAATATTCGAACCACTACAACATAGACAAAAGGCAATAACATCTCAGCACAACAAAATTACAATGCATACAGAAGGAAACCTCGAAAATTTCTGTGCATCATATGTAAGAAAACTTCACGTGCCAAAGAAACCTTTCCATTGAACTTGTAAGTCATAATGCGAAGTAAGCAAGTTGCAGAATAATAGAACAGTGGTTCCAAGAAGTGTCAGAAGAATTGAAGATATTCGCGGCGGGGGAACAGAAAAAAGAAAAACTTTCAGTTACATCATAAATATTTCAAAAATGATGATCAGCCCACAATTCATTTTCGAGGACCAACTAGATGCCAATATTCCAAAAAAAGGAATGTAAACCTCATGACATCCCGTCACAAAATTCTGTAAAATGTTCCACAGTCGTGAAACATTTTTTTTTTTTTTTTTGTTGGCTTGAAGAGTCAAGGAACATAACTTCTTTTTTATTTTTTTGCTCAAAGTGTCAAGAAAAATAACTTGCTAAAACTATGGGTTACTATGCCGCGACAAGGACCTTATAGTTGTGTACAGGAGATATTGTCACTTATCAGCACTCACTAGCTATTAAACGTTAAATTAATCTTCAAGAAAATCTGGCCACTAGAAGCAGTTATATCCTCCAAAGGGAAGCCAAACAGTTTTTAATTCACAGATTTAATATTTTAAGTCACGATACCAAATGCATATCTGAAAGAAGGCAGTTTGTGGAAAAGCAATTGAAATAAGCATTAAAGATGAAGTCAGATATAAGTCAAATGTACATCTGGTAAAAGAGCAGATGGAAGAGAGCAGAGATATACCTCTTGTGGTGGACATGAAGAACCACGAGTACTTCCGTCATTCAAAAATCCTTTGGGAATCTGAGAGATACATTCACATACAAATTCATCATGTTTTGACTGGTCTGCACTAGAATCCAATGCACTTTCATCATCACCTTCTAAGCAAAAAAAATCAAGAGCTCTTTTTGCGGGCTTGCAACATGGAGTAGACCTTTGGCTGGTCATTGTCTTGTGTGATGTATCACAACTGGAGGCTGATCTCTTTGGAATCGACTGTAATGGTGTCTCTACTGTAAAACTATCGTTAGATGATGTACGCTTGAAAACAGGGCTTTCGACTAGAACACCATGAGAGCATTGAGGATAGTTTGATTGTACTTGGGGGTTCTTACAGATGGACTTAGAACATGTACCAGGAGAACTCTTTTGCTTCTCATTCTTGGTTTCTTGGCTAATGACACAATTAGAGACAATAATTGGATCAACAAGTTCTTCTTGCTGATCACTGTTATTGTCTCCCTTGTCTACGTTATTAATAGGAGATACATCAGACGTTAAAACCTGGGTCTTTTCTCCTTTAGCAACAAAAGGATTCTGAGAGAAACGTCTGCTAAAATGTGGGCCTGGATTGAGTTTTTCTGAGAAAAACTCTGTTTGAGTCGACGTTAGGTGAGATTCTTTATAACAATCCACCGGCAATTCATCTGGAACAGTGATCTGACTTCTTAGGCAGAAAGGCTCCAACAATATAGCCTCTGGAACATCACTAGCCTTGTCCACAACAAAAACACAAATAAGATTATTTTTTCCTCACCATATGATGTCAATGACTTCTAGATACAAATATTTAATACATTAACCAAGTGCAGAAGAGTTACAAGAAAAACAATACAGACATCAAATCTAGACAATTAGACATTAGTCCAAAAAATTTTACACCCTGCAGAATTCTTATTTTCTAATTACTCAGCTGAGACTAGTATTTGACAGGTCTTTTTCCACTTCATAGGTAGCACATGTTAAAGTATCCTACCTTTTGCAGTTGACAATTTCTTACTTCAAACAACGGCCAGATAAACAAAGGAAATAATATCAAATTGTTACTTATGAAATCTGTTGAAGGTAGAGCCACTTCATGCCCTTTTCTTTTTCATTCTAGACAAAGGATGACTATCCTACAGTCCCCAATTTATTGCAAACCACTCTTAGTAATGTTCAGATGAGTGATACGCAGATTCCAATCAGAAAAGGCAAAAGACAGTCATTGTAAAGCAACAATACCTCTGGATTTGTCGTAAAGAAATTATTAAGCCTTGAGGAAAACACTTTGCTTAGAGCCATAAAATCAGATACTTCGGAGTGACCCTCCACAATTTCAAATAGCAAGGTGATCTTCATATCAGGCTTCATGCATAGGGTTCTCTTGTCATGAATGACAATTTTATCTATTTTCAAGGCTTCAGGAAGTATGTACTTTATCTGTGCAAGATCCCTGTATGAAAAATTTCTGGACAAGAACAAGAGCAGTTCAATATGTAATGGACACAAATATGTACAAGGAAAATTATCAAAATTTCAAAACATATCATTCTTCTAGTTTGATATTATACATTTAGACTTTGCAAGTGAGGGTCATGTATCAAACTAGTAAGAGCGAGCGTACACAGTTCCCCATTGAAAAGTCAAAACCATTAGGGTTCCCATAATTAGACAAAATGACAACTGAAACTTACAACATTTTTCTTCTTTTTTTTCCCTATGACAAGAATAATATCATAATAATTATCTTGAATATGGTGGCAGACGTAGCATACAAATTCTAAGAGAAAGGAAACAAATTATGTATATAAACATACAAACATATAGGTTTATCAACAAATGCAGATAAATGCGTTCATACATACATGCATAAACAAATTTCCCATACATTGGAGTAGGAAAAGACAAGGACAAAGTCATTTATTGCAAGAAAGACAAATAAAAATAAAAATTTAACCTAACTCTCACATGGCAAAGGAAAGACAAACTTGAGGCTTAGTTGTGTTGAATTCTTAGGAAGTTAGTAAAGAAGAAAAAAGGATCATTGATTTCAACCTTAGAAAACTTGAGGTAACCAACATCACAGCCTCAATAGTCATAGCAACAAGTGACATTGGTTAGAATAGCCAATCTGGGCTAATTCTGGACAATTAAGAACCTAATGTCTTTTAAGTTGTGAATTTTCCATCTAACTAATTGAGTAATCATGGAATCAATTCGATCATTACATTATCAATTGTAAGTTCATAACCCTAGCCCATTTCTTGCATTTGTGCTTAAATCTAGAATTTTGCAAAGCCACAACCATGCCTCATGTTGCTTCAACAAACTCACCAGGAACACCAACCTATACTCATCAAAAACCATCTATATCAAAGAACAATTTTTGAGAAAGAAACAAAATTGGATGGTTAATAAGACACCTCCACTCTCCAAATATAATCAATTTACACCCAAAGAGAATAAACAAGAAACAAAAGTCGGACGGTTATATTTACCTTCGTGCCAAAACCCCAATTTGAGTAGAAATATTTCCGAAAGTCGGCAACCTTTTATATAGACTAAGCAACTTCAACGAACAATTCATATGATCAAACAGCTCTGCTAGGGTCCTATATCTGAAAACAAAGGAAAATGTCAAATATCAGATTCAACCAAGGATGTTTTGGAAATCAACCTCTCGGTTTTAAGTTACTTACTTCTCGGGAAGTTTAACTTGGCCCTCCTTGAGCTTGTTGTTCAAAGGCTCATTTATCTTCTCTGGGGTCTGACACGCAATTTTGGGCTCCAAAATCTTGCTCCCAACAACTCCAGAATTCTTTTTACACTTGAAATCCAAAATGCTCTGTCTAATACTCTCGTGTGTCTTTTGATCCATTATTACAACACTAGTCGGAAAAAAACTGAAATAAAAGAGTCTAAATAATTACAGAAGACAATACCATTCTAAAAAAATAAAAATAAAAAATAAACCTCAAGCAATGCGTAGAAATTTATATTAATTGAAAGAAACATAAAAATTTAATTAAAAAAGCCAATTAAACTACAATCTTTCAGCTTTTTTTTCCCAGCAATTTCACTTTCTTCCCAAATCGCTTCCATTTCTCATTCGGTCATTCAGTCAGAGAAGAGAAACCCTCGAAGAAAACTCAATTAAAAACAAAGTAGTTAGAGCAATTGAGCAAAATCAAAGAGAGAGGGTAAAATCCCTTGCCTGTTATGAAGAGGAATAAAGCAGTGTTTGGATCCACTGGGGGCTTTCGTAGCTGCGAGGGTTCCTTTCGTTTTTCTAGTCTGTATGTATTGTAGGGTGAAGGGTGGAGGGAAAGCCGCTACACCTTTGAGTCATTTTAAGTAGGTTTGGTACGAGTAGGGTATTTAAATAAAGATTTAAATTTTTATAAAAAAATTACTGTAACAAAATAATTTAAATTATAATTTAAAAACTCAAATAAACATACTTTTTAAAATTCGACTAAACCTAGTATTGGATAATACAAAGATGAAATTACCTTTTACTTCGTAAAAAATAAAGATTATATATGACTTTATTTGGGAGACTTGCTAAACAAAAAAAAATAAGGTTAAAGTTTGTATTGTAAAAAATGAGGCATTTTGATAACTGGGCTCGGCAAAAATTTTTTTTGACAAATAGACCTGTTTTTTTTTTTACAGTTTTTGGCATAAAAAAAAAGGTTTTTTTGACATCAAAACGGTTCCAGTTTTTTTTTTTAATCATGTTGAGGTTCCTTATTCTGTTACAGTCATTTTTCTTATTTTGTTGAAAAAAACTGAGACAGTTTACCTGCACAGAAAACATATTTTTTTTATTCCAAAAAAAAAAAAGCCTTTTATCCAATTCAAATTTTTTTTTATCATATTCATCAAAATCTTCCTGAAAAAATTCTTATATAATATAATTATATTAAAAAAATAAAAATTTATTATAATATAAAATATTTATATACTATAATATAATTTTTAAGTTTTAACTTTAAATTTAAAGTAACTTCTCAACCAGTTTGGTATTGTTTTATCCTTTTAGAAAATGTCTCACTTGTTGGCTATGAAACGACAAGTCATCTATGGCCGTCAGATGAGAGAATGAACGTTGGGGATTGATTGAAGGGTAACCGATTTTTCTCTGTTGGGTATACCAGTAGGTTGTCAGAGTTATCTGACATTAACAATGGCCTGACCTGGGAGATATGATTAAAAAAAACTACCATCAAGATAGTCAAACGACACTGTGTTTTGGAACGTTTGGTCGAGACCGTTGGGTTTATCAACTCTAAAATTTAATTTCGCTTTTCTCTTCTAAAAGGGCAGGGGAATCTCTGCATTAGATTTCTCGTTTCGGCACACCTCAAACTGGCAGAATTCACCCCTAAAAGTGAACCAATCTATGGAGAAGCTTCGGGACTGATTGGTCTTTCTAGTTTTGATTCATCAGCATTTCATACCAAAAGGCTTCCGACCCATATCTGTAGAGAAGCTTCAGGAGCGATCAAGACCGTGGGGGAAGATCAGAGTTGTCCTACGAGAAACGAAGGCTGGGCCAAAATTTTGGGGTAAGAATTCCTATGTCTCAGAGCTTTCGGTTTTTTCTGGAGGCATGTGGTTTGTTTGTTGAATTTTTTTTAAGAATTGACAAATTTCTTTAGCAACTGCTGATCGCATTATGAAAAGGGGATAAAAGTTGAATCTAGCCCTGTGATTGATTTTAATTTCTCTCGATTCTTTGTTGTCAGGATGTATTGATTTGATAGCATATATTAATTTCATGGTTACCTGTTTTGTTTCAAATTGAATTCGTATGGTTGTATGATTACTAAAGACTTGAAGAGGCTTTATAGATATCGAAATTGGGTTAAAGATTGTATTAAGATCCATTCATTAAGCTTTTTTGGCGGCAAGCTTAAAGCAGAGATTCCGAATACAAACTCATAAAGATGAGAACACCATCCTCGTTTTCAAACTTTCTTTTTAGCCGATCACAATTTCATTAATGGGAAACACCGACTCTGCGCTGCAAAATTAATAAGGTGTTTGAAAAAGTGATAGGAATCACTTTTATTGTAGGATATAAAGGTTTACACTATAGTATTTTTTTTTATTGTTCTTTTTAGCCAATCACAATTTCATTAATGGGAAACACCTTCTCTGCGCGGCAAAATTAATAGGATGTTTGAAAAAGTGGTGAAAACTAATGATGGGAATTATTTTTATTGTAAGATGTGTTTTTTATTGTTCTTTTTAGCCAATCACAATTTCATTAATGGGAAACACCTTCTCTGCGCGGCAAAATTAATAGGATGTTTGAAAAAGTGGTGAAAACTAATGATGGGAATTATTTTTATTGTAAGATGTGTTTTTTATTGTTCTTTTTAGCCAATCACAATTTCATTAATGGGAAACACCTTCTCTGCGCGGCAAAATTAATATGATGTTTAAAAAAGTGGTGAAAACTAATGATGGGAATTATTTTTATTGTAAGATGTGAAAGTTTTATATTATAATATATTTTTTTATTGTTACTGTAACATGTAAGAATTTTACACTATTTATAACTAAAATTATGATAAAAATTGAATAGTTTTACCACTGTCAAACAGCCTTTAAGAGAAAACATTGACAAGTCAACTTATCAATATATATAGGCATATATATATATATATATGAGGATAGTTAGAATTCTATAAACCCAAGAGAACCACGTATTATTGTCCATGAATGGGGAGAATCCTAGAAATTGAGAGGGGGAAGGAAAATGCATGCATAAGCTAGAATTCAGAAGTATCATCAATTACTACCCACAGATACAGAACAATAATTGAAGAAATAAAAATAGGGCATTAAGAGGAAGAACGGTAACAAAAACAGAGAGATGAACAAATATTTTATTGTTTGTTAGTTTGGTGCACTTTACTAATTGGAAAAGAAGGAAGTTTTCATAGAAAAAGGGAAATAGCAGAACAAGAGAGAATAGTGAAGAAAGTACTGAAGAAAAAAGACGAGAACAAATTATCCCATTTGAACAATCTTTTAGAATAATTATGCAAAAAAAAAAAAAATAAGAAACATATTGTACTTTTTTACAAGGAGATCAAGTGCATTGTTTAGGCCTACAAAGACGAGACAGACATCCAAGCCTAAAACAAAAAGGTGCTGTATGGTTATGTTTTTGAAAATGTTTTTCCCATCTTCAAAAACACAAGAAATAAAATGTTTTTGAAAACATGTTTGTTTAAATTTTTGTAGAAGATAAGAATGAAATTTTTTTCAAAAACTTCCTTACTTTTCTTCGGCTTTTGAGAACAAAAAATATACGTTTTCAAAATTTTCAAAACTATTCCTCTCCCACTCCCTCAATCTGACCAGACCCCCTCCCTTGGCTGGCAACACTAGACTCCTCCTCACTGGCGACCCAAATCGCTGTCCCCCTCCCACCCCATCATCTCTCCAGTAATCCTCGTCGAGCGCCCATGCCGTCTAAGCCCACTCTAGCCGTCGAGCGCCCACTCCGTCAAAGCCCAGTCACGTCATCGAGTGCCCACATCTGTGAAGATTTGCCTAGCAAGTCGCCTCACCAGAAGGCCGTCATCTCCGATCTCCACGCCCTCATGGGCCGTTGATCTCCACTGCATGGGTTGCCGATCTCCACAAGAGGTCCTTCGCTGTCTTCGCTACAACTTCCACAAAAGAGCCGTCGCTCTCGTTTGTTCTCACCAAAGCAGAGAAAGAGGGCTCTTCCTTTGGTTGTAATAATAAGGAAAAAATTATTTATAATACATCAATAATTAGTTTTAAAAATTAAATTTAAGGTTTTTTTATATTAATAATTTTTTAATCAAAATTTATCGTGTTTTAAAACATACCATTATATACAATCAAACACAATTTTAAAAACAGTACATTTTTTTAAACATTTTCACTTCTAGATTTTTTCAAAAATAAAAACACTGCCAAAGAGTCTGCTGATTCTATAGAGCGTATTCTAAGTAGACGCACTGGTGCATAATCAAAGCATAAGCATAAGAGGAGGATTATTTAAAAGAGAAATCATAAAATAGATGGTAATGAATGAGAGGGGGGAAATCTTTGGCAGTCATATTTAATTGATTTTTTAGATTGTATTTGTTGGAATGCAGTTGTATGATTATTTACTCTCTTTTTTCCTCGTTTTTCGTTTGTTCTCTATACATTTTGCCAGAAAAAAACGCAAGAGATGGTCTTTAACATTTACTCAATTAGTTGAATATGATCTCCGAATTTATCAGATTATATATTAAAGATGCTTACAAGTACATAGTAGTGGCTACAAAAGAGCTAGCGTTTTGTTTCCTTAACACGTTCTAGATGTTAGGGGTGTACTCGGTGCCATTCTCGATGATAGCTTTTGGGGCAACTTGACCGTCGTGTTTGGCAGCGTCAATAAGAAGACAATCCGCAACTCCATGTGCTCGGCTCTTTCACCCCAAGGGGCTCCTCAGAGCTTTTGTTGGTTGCGACACAAGACATCGCCTTCTTGGAGAGAACAAGTACTCGAGTCGAATGGTCAGAGCTTGCAACTAGACAACGACTCACCACAAAAAGTCGACATTTGGCCTTATTCCAACCCTCTGATGGAAATCAAGCCTCTGGTGAGGATCACAACACTTGTCACTACCTCTTGACAGGTCTTGATATGACACACAAGTCATGGGCTAAACTCAACTAACACCCAAATAAGAGCAGAGCATTGTTGGAAAGAATGCATAAAGACATTCTTACTCCCATTCAAAAAAAAAAGAAAAAAAGAAAAAGCATTCTTGTTTTAGTTGTTATGACTTACAGGTTTGAGTCAAGGAGTTCAATTTAAAAAAAAAATGCACAAATGACATTGGTGAACAAAATAATCATAAATGCGAACATTGTGATGCTTATCTTTTGGATAACACTTCTTATTTAATTACAAAATTACTTCCTTTTTATTTATTATTTGGTTTGAGTGAAATTGTAAAATAAAATAAAATAAAACAAGTAGAGAGAAAGTAATAATTTACGGTAATTAAAATAGAAACTTCAACCAAAGCCTGTTCATAATAGACAAAAAAATAAAATAAAATAAAATAAAACAAGTAGAGAGAAAGTGATAATTTACGGTAATTAAAATAGAAACTTCAACCAAAGCTTGTTCATAATAGGCAGTTTGGTTTCTGATGATCTTGAGAGCAACAAAGTGTTAAAAAAATAGTGCGCAGCAAAATTTTAAAATTTTATATCAGAGTATTTTTTAAAACACAAGTTTGACACATTATATGCATAAATTAACCAGATCTTACTAACCTTTGAATGTTGAAGAACTTCTGCAATCCGTAAAGAGAAGTAACGTTCTAGAAAAGCCTCAACCAATTAGTCTTCTTTGCTATGCTCTATCCACGATTGGAGTGAGTATGGGCTCATACGTACAGCTCTTCCTCTAGGTGACTCTCCTTCCAACTAATTGAGAGAGCCCAAAGCAAGTGTTCGTGATTTGTGAACAAGAGCTCTCAAGGAGTTTCAGATTCTCATCAGTAGAGTATCACTCTTAATCTCTCAATTGATCTAAATAACTCTTAAAACTTACTCTCTATTTATAGAGATTGGGTCTAGGGTCAGTTTTTATCAGATTAGGTCTCAAAAATTTGAATTAAAACAATATCTGATAAAATCTACGTAAAATGCGTGATCTTATCCTTTGCACATCGGCAGGCCGATCTGCCTAATCGGCAAGCCGAACTTGAGGATCAGCATGTCAAACTGCCAAAAAAAAAAATCTCAGCAAATCTTTTATTTTTCACCCGAGATTCTATATGATAAAGTCTCAGTTTTAATTCAAATAACCCAATAGGGAAGTTATCTAATTAAAACAACTTTATCTAGATAGTCTTTAGGAAAATAAATGAATTCCTAATGATTCTACAAATTTATATTGATTTAATTTATTCAAAAATTAAATAAATCGATAAACGGACAAGAATTATCTGATCCCAATAATTAATAAGTTTATCTTGAATCAATGTTATCACAAAATTAATTCAACTGATAAACAGACATGAATTATTTGATTCTTTCAAATTTTAGCCAATCTAATAAATCTGACATAAGTCACCAATTATTGGAAAAGCACACCGTATCGTTAGAGGATGTTGTGAGCTTACAAAAGAGACCAAATGGACCTATATAGTTCAAGCTCTCGATAATTATGAAACCCAATATATAAATTAATTCAACTGATAAACAGACATGAATTATTTGATTCTTCTGAATTTCAGCCAATCTAATAAATCTGACATAAGTCACCAATTATTGGAAAAGCACACCGTATCGTTAGAGGATGTTGTGAGCTTGCAAAAGAGACCAAATGGACCTATATAGTTCAAGCTCTCGATAATTATGAAACCCAATATGTCAGATATACATTTCATAATTATCAACTCCAACGCAACTCCACTAAAAGCTTGGAGCTGCACTCTCGAACTACATAGAATTATGAAGCCCGTATAGCTAAGTCTCTATAACACATCATAATGTATCATATCGCCATAGGATTATCCATAATCAGCTTAAGGACAAGTTCTGTCGTACCTTCCCAATTATTTTTATCTTACGTTTCATTATTGTTGAAAAAAGAGCGCGCAGCGGAATTTTAAAAATTTTATATCAGAGTAATTTCCAAAACACAAGTTTGACAACCAGATCTTACTAACCTTTGTGTGCCGAAGAACCTCCGCAATCTGTGAAGAGAAATAACGTTCCAAAAGAGCTTCAACCAACTGGCCTTCTTTGGTATTCTCTATCCACGACTGGAGTGAGTGTGGGCTCACACGTACAGCTCTTCTACCAGTGACTCTCCTTCCAACCAATCGAGAGAACCTAAAGCAAGTGTTCGTGATATGTGAATAAAAGCTCTCAGGGAGTTTTTCAGATTCTCACTTAGTAGAGTATCACTCTGAATCTCTTAATTGATCTTCGTAACCTATGAGAATCACTCCCTATTTATAGAGGTTAGTCCTAGGGTCAGTCCTTATCAAATTAAGTCTTAAAACTCGGATCAGAATCAAATTCGGATCAATATCTAATAAGATCTGCGTGGAAACGCGTGATCTTATCCTTCGCTGATCGACAGGCTGAACCACCTGATCGATAGGCCTAACAGGTCCCATCAGCAGGCGGAACACATCCATCGACAAGCCGAACTGCCGAATAAAAAATTACACGAATCTTTTATTTTCTACCCGATATTCTATAGGATAAAATCTCAGTTTTAATTCAAATAACCTAATAGAGAAGTTATCTTATCAAAACAACTTTATCTAGATAATCTCTAAGAAAAAAAATTAATTCCCAATAATTCTTCAAGTTTATCCTGATCTAATTTATCCAAAATTAAATCAATCGATAAACAAACAAGAATTATCTGATCCTAATAATTTAATAAGTTTATCTTGAATTAATTTTATTACAAAATTAATTCAACCGATAAACAGACATAAATCATTTCATTCTTTCAAATTTTAACCAATCTGATAAATCTGACATAAGTCACCAATTATTGAAAAAACACGCCGTGTCGTTACAGGATGTTGTGAGCTAGCAAAGGGGACCAAATGGACCTACATAGTTCAAGCTCTCGATAATTACAAAACCCAATATCCCAGATATACATTTCATAATTATCAACTCCAACGCTACTCCACTAAAAGCTTGAAGCTACACTTTCGAACTACATAGAATTACGAAGCTCATATAGCTAAGTCTCCATGACATATCATAGTGTATCGTATCCCCATATGATAGTCCATAGTGTATCGTATCCCCATAAAATTACTAAAAGGGGACTAAATGGACCTACATAGTTCAAGCTCTCGATAATTACAAAACCCAATATCCCAAATATACATTTTATAATTATCAACTCCAACGCTACTCCACTAAAAGCTTGAAGCTGCACTTTCGAACTACATAGAATTACGAAGCTCATATAGCTAAGTCTCCATGACATATCATAGTGTATCGTATCCCTATATGATAGTCTATAATCGGCTTAAGGACAAGTTCTGTCTTACCTTCCCGATTATTTTTATCTTACGTTTCATTATCTCACCATTAGAAAACTTACCATCTAATGACAGTATACCATTCGGTAACACCTATGTATCCAAATGTTTAAGCACTCCAGTTTTTCAATTACAGGATAACGCATATAAGAGGATATCATTACTCCTTAAGAGGAGCTATGGATTCAATATCTATGAATAACAAGTCTATGCCATCAAGAGTCATGCCTCCAACGTATCGGCATGCATACCACTATTAAGATGTGGGTGTCACATTTTGGTACATCAAAAGACACAAGTCAAGACAACAGGCCTACTATTCATCTCAGGATTAAGATACAACACAAATGATTGTCTAAAGTGAATCGATTTGCAGAGACAGAATTATTAATCCAAATCAATTCACTTTATGTCCCAATCCAACACATCGTCACCTATGACAACGTGTCAATGTTTCTATTCATGGAGTCCACCTCCGATGGTCAAGACAAACCATCTCTCTAAAGGGATATAGACAACATAACAATCTTTGCATGAATAAAGCGCCCAACTTTATTCCCTCAATTGCGGATCGTATGATTTAGACCATCACCTTAAGAATCGTGTCTTCCGCATAATCCGTCCATCATATGCCCAATTCTTAAGGTTTAGACCGACAGTCTCAAACTATTGTTTGCTTAACATACATTCATCAAATATGAACATAAAGAGAACAAGATTTGGTATATAAATAATGAATAAATTCTTTATTGATAAAAATGTCTCCAAAAACTTATTACATTTTTACTTCTTAGAGCATATATGTCTAACAATCTCCCACTTGCACTAAGTGAGTAAATATGACAAATCTCGCATCCTCATAGCTTCCACATGCCTCTCGAAGACTCACCCAGTAAGTGTCTTCGTAAATGGATTAGCTAAATTGTCCTCTGACACGATTTTCCACACCGTGACATGCCCGCCTTCAATGAAGTCCTTTATCACATGATACTTCTAATCAATATGCTTACTCTTCTTGTGAAATCTTGGTTCCTTAGTATTAGTTGCCGCTGCACTGTTATCACAATACAGTGATACCGCCTTATCCATACCAGGAACAACCTCAAGATCCCTAAGGAACTTGCGGAGCCATACTGCTTTTTTCAAAGCATCACTAGCTGCCACATACTCAGCCTCGATCGTTAAATCTGAAGTGTAATCTTGCTTAGCACTTCTCCACCTAATGGCACCGTCGCCAGAGTAAACACAAAACCTGAAGTCGATTTCCTAGAATCCAGACAGGATTGAAAATCCAAATCAGTATATCCTAGAGGACTCAGGTTCTCACCCGAATATATAAGCATATACCCTCGAGTCCTTCTCAGGTACTTGAAAATATGCTTTACCGCAACCCAATGGTTCGTTCTTAGATCTGCCTAAAATCGACTTACAATCCCGACTATATAGCTAATATCCTGTCGTGTGCAAAGCATGGCATACATGAGACTACCCACTACCAAAGCATAAGGTACCTTCTTCATGTATTCTCTTTCTTCATAAGACTTTCGAGAGTCTTTTTTAGAAAGAGTAATTCCAGACTTAGATGGTTGCCCACCTTTCTTGGAATCCTGCATTGCAAACCTCTTGAGAATTTTATCTATGTAGCCGGCCTGGGATAAAGCTATCAATTTTTTCTTCCTATCTTGGAAGATCTAGATACCGAGAACAAAATTAGCCTCACCCAAGTCCTTCATGTCAAACTACTTGGTCAACCATAATTTGACCAATGGCAACGTCCCAACATCATTGCCAATTACCAGAATATCATCTACATAGAGTAGTAGAAAAATCACCTTCCCATCCTTAATGTGTTTGTAAACACATGGTTCATCTACATTTTATGAGAACCTATAAGTCTTGATCACCTGATCAAATCTTATGTTCCAAGAACGAGAAGCTTGTTTAAGTCTATAAATTGACTTCAGCAGCTTACAAACCTTACCCTCTTGACCCATGACCTTGAACCCGTCTGGTTGTTCCATATAAATAGACTCATCAAGATAGCAATTCAAAAAAGCCGTCTTGATATCCATCTGTCAAATCTCGTAGTCGAGAGCGGCGGCTATGAACAAGAGAATCCGTTTGGACTTAAGCATGGCTACAGGCAAAAAGGTTTCCTCATAATCGATTCATTCCTTTTGCGTATAACCCTTAGCTACCAGTCTAACTTAAAGGTTTTGACCTTTCCATCCACTCCTCTTTTCCTCTTGTAGATCAACTTACACCCTATGGGTTTTACCCCTTCGGGAAGATCCACAAGCTCCTAGACCTGATTAGTCTCCATAGACTTCATCTCTGTGTTCATGGCCTCTGTCTAGGGTTTTGAATCAACATCCTCCATAGCTTTTGCATAAGTATAAGGATCCCTATCATGTTCATCTGGTTCAGCCAAGAAGACCTCCTCATTGAACATATACCTCTCAGGTTGACACCCGATCCTCCCACTACGCCGAAGCCCCTGAGGTTGTTGTTCAGGTTTGTTTGGTTTTTCTACACTGATCGGAACAGTTTCATTTGGAACCTCCGAAGTGATCAGATACTCCTTAACACTACTTTGCTTTGAGGTTTAAAGTCGTTCATGTAACTCCCTCAAGGAAAGTTGCATTAGTTGAAACCACGACTTTATTTTCCTTTGGGTTATAAAAATAGCCCCTTTTAGTCCCTTTTGAATATCCTACAAACACGTACACTTCTGAACGTGCTTCCAACTTATTCGGATCCTTAAACAGGACATGAGTCGAACATCTCCATATGCGAATATGGTTTAAGGATGTCTTCTTACTCGTCCACAACTCGTGAGGAGTTTTAGGGACCGATTTTGAAGGCACATTGTTCAAAAGATAACATGCGGTTTATAGTGCATATCCCCAAAAGGATAAAGGCAATGATGAATAACTCATCATGGACCTAATCATGTCCAACAAAGTCTTATTTCTTCTCTCTGTTATGCCATTCTGCTGCGGAGTGCCCGACGTAGTCAAATGGGATAAAATCTCATTCTCTAACAAGTGTTCCAAGAATTCATCAAAAAGGTATTCCCCACCTCGATCCAATCGAAGTGTCTTTATGGGTCTACCCAATTGCTTTTCCACTTCAGCCTGGAACTCCCTGAACTTGTCAAAAGTTTTTGCTTTTGTGGTGTATCAGGTACACATACCCATATCTTGAGTAATCGTCAATAAAAGTGACGAAGTACTCATACCCTTCTCGTGCCTGGATGTTTATCGGTCCGCAAACATCACTATGCACAAGTTCTAGAACCCCTTTGGTTCTATTGCCCTTAGACCCAAATGGTCTTTTTGTCATTTTGTCCTCCAAACAAGACTCACATTGAGGTATAGATTCTACCTTTAAGTGACTTAAAGGTCCATCCCTTACCAATCTTTGAATCCTATTCAGGTTAATATGACCAAGGCGTAAATGTATCAGGGTTTTATTCATCCTAGTTTCTCTCTTTAGGGAGCTCTGATGTTGTTTGTTAAGAAGAAAGATCATACGATGACGTTATGTATTGATTATAGAAAGTTGAATAAGATGACCATCAAGAATAAGTACCCACTTTCGAGGATTGCCGATTTGTTTAGCAAACTTCAAGGTGCAGTAGTGTTTTCTAAAATTGGCCTCAGATTGAGTTACCATCAGTTAAAGATCAAAGAGGAAGATATCTTGAAGACTACTTTCAGAATGAGATATGGGCATTATGAATTCCTGGTAATGCCTTTGGACTAACTAATGCTTCAGCTACATTTATGGATCTAATGAACATGATTTCAAGGATTGCTTGGACAAATCTATCATTGCATTTATTAATGATATCCTTATTTAGTCATGTTCTATAGAGGAGCATCCTAAACCCTTGAGATCAGTATTGAGTAAATGGAAAGAAAAGGCATTGTATAAAAAGTTCAAGAAATGTGAATTTTGCCTTAAAAAAGTGGCGTTTCTTAGGCATGTTGTATACAAGGATAGAATCTCTATTGATCCAAAAAGGTGGAAGCAGTAAGTAAATGGTCTCACCTCAAAAGTAATTAGTTTCTTAGGATTAATTGGCTATTCTAGGAGATTCGTTGAAGGATTTTCAAAGTACCTTCACTGCTAACACAACTAACTAGGAAAAATGTGAAGTTTCAATGGACAGATGCTTAGAAAAAAAGTTTCTAGGAGTTGAAACAAAGATTGATATCCTCTCCAATACTTGTTATTCCATCACCAGACAAAAGTTTTGTGGTTTACAATGATGCTTCCAAAAATGATTTAGGTTTTGTTCTTATGCAAAATGAAAGAGTAATTGGTTACGATTCTCGTCAAATAAAAGAGTATGAGAAGAACTATCCCACACATGATTTGAAGTTAACAGCAGTTGTTGATGCTTACCCTGATCCGGCGTCGGATCAACACCACGTGCGGCTACGCACGGTCCGACTCTCCTTCGATCCACCTCTACCTAGTTGGACATGCCTGCAACAAGAGGAGGGACTCTTTAGAGGCAATAAAAAGGTAGTCAACAAACAAGGGCTCTCCGATGCTCAAGGCAGAGGGCGGCAGCCAATTAGGTGGGAAGGAAAAATCCCTCTAAAATGCCATAAATGCATCATATTTATAGGCCACCACTTGGATCGGGTGTAAGGAGGGTTTTACCCAATACCCAGGTGTCACATCAAGGTGTGTCAGGCAGTAGGTGACAAGTGTCGTGTCCCTTGTCCGACGGATTGGACTCTATCGGACAGCGAGTTAATTGCCTCATGTTGGCCTATAATGGCGAGTGACAGCCTGCTTGCGAGTAAGAATCACCCGACCTGAGCTAGTATATATTCTAAGGTGGCAGCCTTCGTGGCATGCAGCCTCGGAGTCCCCGAAAGGCAACTCGGGAGGGTGCGCGTCGCGTCGAGGGGCTGAAGCAAGCTTACCGGAGTTCTGCCGAGCTTATTAGCCGACCATCGAAGTTTATTTCCTCGACAGTGGCACCGAACTCACCCTCAACATTAGCCCCCCAATTCACCTGGTCGGTGTCCGGTCGGGTGGACTATGACGAGCAAGTGAGGTCGGCTGAAAAGAAGAAGGCCAAACGACACTTCGAAGGGGGATGAGGCGAAAAGACGCGTGGATCAAACGGAGGACACGCGTCGCATTGTAGCCGTCTGTGCCGCCTGACAGGCGTAATGATCTCGCTTCCTGGTTTTTCGCGCCTAAATTTTTCGCCTGAAATGGCTATAAATAGGGCCATCCTCTCTGTTATTTTCACTTAATTCTTAGAATTTTTACACCTGAAGAGTTTTAGCTACCGAGCTCTAGTTATATACCTGAGGATCATATCTCCTCGAGCTTTCGAAACCTGAGCAGGTAATTTCCCTAAAGTGACAAAATGAGTGATCTCACCGATTTCTAAAATTTAGAGGTCTCTTGGTCGGAAAGTAGTGTAGAAAGTAGTTCATCTACCACCAAGACCGACGCCGAGGAAGTGTCTCTAGGACGGGACGGGGCTGGCCGGCTCGAGCAAATCCTAAGGGTCGACTCCCAAACGATACTCAAGCAGGAGTTTTTGAACATGCTGGACGGGCAAAGGTCTATTAGGCCATTTAGGGAGCAGGACCCTTATATCGGGTCGGCTACCGCGAGCTCATCCTGAGTTTTTTCAAGGGAGAGGGCCGAGCTACGAGCGCTCGAGGAGGCCCCGAGCACATCCAGCCGGGATGCTGGGGCTCCAATTCAAGTTGCGGGGGTGATACCGGTAGACATTTTCGATGAGAAACAGGCAGCCGAGGAGGTGGAAGCAGAGCAGCCAGAGATCAAGGAACAGGAGGTCCAGGTCACCCGCGTCCGAGGCGTGAGGCGTATCGGATAACCCAGCCTGGGCAGACCTCAGCAGCGGGCTACAAAAGCGCCATCATGGAGTCATGGTTGGAGAATCTACGCGTCGAGTATGGCATCTCGGATGACATGACTCACTATTCCCGGCGAAGGCGATTCACCTTTAGACGCGCCCGAGGGATGCATCACACTCTATGCCGAGTTCTTTAGGGCTGGGCTACGCCTCCCGTTCCACCCCTTTCTGCACCAGGCACATAATGATTTCAACGTGTGTCCGGCTCAGCTGAACCCGAATAGTTATAGGTCGCTGATCGGGATGTACATATTATGGAGATACCACTGGGACACCGAGATGCCGCTGGAAGCTTTCAAGCAAGTGTACAAGATGAAAAAGCTTCCTCGGCAGTCCGGTTGGTACTACGTCATCGGCTTTCAGAAAAATTTTATCTTAGGCAACCCCGACTCGGATAAACTCTAGAAGTACGAATGGTTCTACATCGGGAGAAATTATCTAGCCTGAGCCGATGAGACCGTGCCTGTAGACCAACAAGTGCCGAGGTCGTTCGAGCAAGGGCATGTGTAGACCAAGCGGCCTTGGGCACCGAGCCGCATGATCGGGGTGGTCGAAGACCTGTTCGAAAAGCTAGAGTCGACCAGGCAGCTGTCCTTTCTTCTCAAAAAGGAAACTTTATCCGGTTATGGCTGGTTCGGGGAACCCAACAAAATAAATCCTCAAACTGTCTGCCCTGCTCAGGATTCTGGGCAGGTTACAATTGCTCGGCCTGGTGCCGTTGACGTCCCGGGACCAAGAGCTTCCCGACCCGGGTGGCCGACGAGAGAGCCTTCATCGTCCAGTTTCATTGACTCGTCGAGTGGCTCCTTCAATGCAGGGCCACCCATAGCCGACGAGGACCTCGAGGACGTGATTCAGCTCCTGTAC
Organism: Artocarpus heterophyllus; assembly: GCA_025403435.1. Lineage (NCBI taxonomy): Eukaryota > Viridiplantae > Streptophyta > Magnoliopsida > Rosales > Moraceae > Artocarpus > Artocarpus heterophyllus. Next base: position 30,323,339 of record CM046345.1, on the reverse strand, counting down.
CCGTCTGGCCAGCTCTGGATCGGAGGTCAGCCTTGAGTTTCATTTTTGTCATTCCCCCCTTTTTTTTCTCTTCTTTCTCTCAACCTCGTTTTGACTTGAGGTTTCATTGTGTAGAGATGTCATCACTGCCAAGCTCCACTGCTGGTAGACGGGCTCTAATGGAGGGCCTAAGAAAGCAAAAGGACAAGGCCGTCGAGACCGAGAGGAAGCGTAAGCGGACGCTCAGGCCCGAGCTTCCCCCTCACCCCGAGCAGGTCTCCACATCAGTCCAAGTACCACCACCTCCGTCTCGGCCAACCAAGGACGCACTGGAGGTGACGCCAGCCGATGACATGCCCAAACTACCGCGGCATCATTCTCAAATGTCTTGGGGATGTGATGCCTCAGGACGACTTTTTTATGAACATCCGCGGGGAGGACGTCCAGAGCCTCTGTAATACGGCCTTCCGAGCCGCTGCCACTGTAAGTATTCGTCCGGACCGAGCATTTAAATTTCTCCTTTATCACGCTGTCAAGCACTGATGTCTTAATTCTTACAGACGAGTGCTATTCTGCACATGGTTCACCCCTCCGAGATGAAAGACATCCATAAGAAGAAGGAGATGCACAAGAAAACCTTCCTCAAGAAGGTGGACGCAGACAAGAAGCTCGGTGCCAAGAACATTGAGCTAGACCAAGCCAGGGAGTCTCTTTCTCAGGCCCAGGAGGAAGCCCGGAAGGCTAAGGCTGAGGTCGATGAGGCTTTGAGGCAAGCTAGGGAGGCAAAGGATGAAGCTGCACAGCTTAAAGGGCAGCTGACATCCCTCCAGGCCGAGCACCAGCACTTTGTGGATGAGGTTCCAGGACGTCTGGCCCGAGCGGTGGACGAGTTTAAGGTATCCCTGGAATAAGCTGATCTCTATTATTACGGCATGACCGACCTCTGTAAACATCTGATCGGGCAACACCCCGAGGTAAAGGGCTTCGATTGGTCGGTCATTATCGAGCCCGATCAAGGCACTGCCCAACAACAACAGGGCGAGGAGGAAGTCGTCGTGGTAGATGGCGATGACGATGGGTGTTGAGGGTAAGCTCGACGCCCCCACCGAGGACCCTAACTTGGTGGTCGGCAACTCAGTTCGGCAGACATAGGCTACCGCCCCGACCCGACGACTTATGCTTCTTCCTGAGGTGCCTTCCATTTATCTGAGGGCACGCCCCCGAGAGGGCCGCCACCTCGGGGATGTACAGTAGCTCGGGCCGGGCCATGCTATCCATCATAATACGTCACTACTCATCCTTGTAGGCCAACACCAGGCAGACGTGCTGCCGTCCGATAGAGTCCAATCCATTGGACAATGGACGCGACACTTGTCACTTATTGCTTGATACACTTTGATGTGACACCTGGGTAATGGGTAAAACCCATCCTACACCCGATCCAGCTGGTGGCCTATAAATAGGGTGCATTTATGACATTTTAAGGAGAGAGACTTCCTCATACCTAATTAGCTGCCGACTCCTGCCGAGCAATACTTGCCTTGAGCATCGGAGAGACCTTGTCTATTGACTAACCCCTTTTCTCCGAATCATCCCTCTTGCAGGTACTCATTCCCGACCAGGGGCAAGCTTAGGAGGAGGTCATATACTTCAGTCACACGTGGGTGTTGATCCGACGCCGGACAGCGGTAAGCATCAACATTTTGGCACTAGAAGGAGGGCCAAACGGGCCCCAATCCAAAGTTATTATACCTCGGATTTTTGACATGACAACACGAGGTAATGTAAGAGATAGTACCGCCCGACGTCAGGAGTCGGGCGAGGCCAGGCATAAGCGACCGGTTGCAGAACGGCCCAGCGATCGTCCTTGGATCGCCAGATCTCGGTCCGGAGGGCAAGGAAGCGCGGCAAGAGCCGAGTCGGTGCAGCCCCGAGCTGCACAAGATCCGATCCGGGAGCTCACAGATGCAGTACGGATCTTAACTCGGCAGCTTGCACAGGCTCAACAGCAAGCTGCACCGGGACCGCCACCGCCTGCCCAGGTTGACCAGGCAGGGGGTCGGCATGAGCAGAGCGCCACTAACTGGGAGGATCGATCAGAGCAGTCTCTGGGATCCACCAGAGGGCCCCTGCTTAACAATAGACTGGTCCATGAACGTCAGATGGGACGTCAACCGCACCATGTCCCTTCACCACAAGGTTCCAGAGCCTCGGTGTTTGATCGGCTCGGGTACCAAGGGATTAACAGAAATCGCCAAGGCGAAGCTGGAGGCCGTGCCGAGGGCGGAGTACCCTATCGGGTTGAACTGCCCGAAGACACGAATAGTCGCCAGTTCCGGGTGCTGCAACGACAGATAGATGAAATCCGCAATTGTAGGTTCAGTGTGGACGAAGTCGGGGCCCAGGATCCGCCCTTCCCGGATCACATAATGCGGGCACCCATGCCGCCGAAGTTTAAGGTCCCACAAATTAAGTCTTACGATGGGGCCACCGACGCAGATGAGCATGCCGAACTCTTTCGCGGGCACATGCTGTTGCAGAATGCCAGCGATGCTGCGATGTGCAAAGCTTTCTCGCTCACCCTTACAGGCCCTGCTCGACAGTGGTTCCGACGACTCGAACCAGGGTCGATTTCTTCTTTTGGGCATTTAACTGATGCCTTCTCCGTCGCATTCTCTACAACCAGGACGCGGAGGAAGGAAATAACTTCCTTGTACGCCGTCAGGCAGGGAGACGGGAGTGTCAGGGACTATGTCAACCGATTCACCTGGGCTGCTCTTGAGGTCAAGCACGTCGAAGACGAGACCCTCAAACATATTTTTGTAGGGGGCCTCCGAGACGAGAAGCTGACCTGGTCATTGGCCTTTGAGCAGCCAAATACATTTTCGCAGATGCTCGGGTACGCCCAAAGACATGCGGACGCTGCCGAGTACATGAAGAGCCGCCTAGAGGAGGCTGGCCCGAGCGGGACAAAAAAGGAAAAAAAGCAAAAAAGGTCGGAGCAGGGTAGCGCCGAGCATGCGAAGAAGCAGAAGAAAGAGAAAGCTGAGAAACCGAAGGGGCCGACCGGCAAGTTTCAAAACTACACGCCCCTGGTGGCAACCATTGATGAGGTGCTCGCCCAGGTCGGCGACAAGAATCTGTTGACACCGCCGCCTAAGCTTCGAGGCTTTAGGGCGAAGCGTGACCAGTCAAAATTTTGTAAATTCCATCAAGACGTGGGTCATACTACCCGAGACTGCATCCAGCTCAAGGACCAAATCGAAAGGTTGGTCCGAGAAGGTCTATTGTAGGAGTTTGTGGAGAAGGCCATAAACCTGAGGGCGACCTCCATAAGGAATGACTCGTCAGGCCGAGACACGCAGAGCCGACCCAGGACCGATAGTGGGAACGCCCCGGAACCCCCAAATATCGTACATACGATACTTGGCGGGCCTGTTGCCGGGGACACATCGAGTGGGCGGCGATCCTATGCCAGAGAAGCTCGGCGGGTCGAACGGGGAGACTTCATGAATGTGTCCGATCACATCAATAAAATATGCCGCCAGGAGGACACCCCGATCACTTTCACCGAGGAGGAAACAGACCGACTAATGCATTTCCACAACGATGCTTTGGTTTGCGAACTGCCTATCGCTAACAATGTTGTACGGCGAGTCTTAATTGATAATGGCAGTTCGGCGGACATCCTTTTTAAGCAGGCATTTGACAGGCTGAAGATCAGCAACGCGCCTTTAGCCTCGGTCCGGACCCCACTCTTCGGTTTCACGGGTGAGTGTGTCCGAGCAATCGGGAAGGTTAGTCTCCCGGTAACTTTTGGAGAGGGTGCTGCCAAGGTCACTCGGGTGGTCGACTTTTTAGTCGTCGATAAACCCTCTCAGTATAACATCATCATCAGTCGGCCGACGTTAAACGGATTAAAGGCCATGGTCTCGACATATCACCTGGCAATGAAGTTCCCAGCCGATGGTGGTGTTGGAGTAATCCGCTCGTCTCAGGCAGACTCCCGGGCTTGCTATGCAAACGTAGTCTGGGCAGCCTCAGCCCAGCAACAGGGAGTCCTGGCCGTGTATGCAGTCGACGAGACTGACCTCCCAACCGATCCAATGCCGAAGATGCTCGCGAACCTAGACCCCAGGTTTCTCGAGGAAGAGGTAAGGGGTACCCCGGTCGAAGACTTAGTGCCGTTCTCCCTAGACCCCGAAAGGCCAGAACGCACAGTCCAATTCGGATCGCAGTTACAACCTGAGAACCGAAAGGCCGACCTGGAGTCCCTGCTTTCTGAGTATCGTGACGTTTTTGCATGGTCTCATGAGGACATGCCCGGCATAGATCCGAGCATCATCATCCATCGGCTTAACGTCCAACCTGGTCATAGGCCGGTGATACAAAGACGAAGAGCCTTCAACCCAGAGAGATATGCCGCAATAAACGATGAAGTCCAGAAACTATTAAAGGCTGGGTTTATTAGAGAGGTCAAATATCCAGAATGGTTGGCAAACGTCGTCCTTGTCAAAAAGGCGAATGGCAAGTGGCGGGTCTGCATCGACTATACCGACCTTAACAAGACCTGCCCCAAGGACTGTTTCCCACTTCCTCGGATAGACCAGCTCGTCGATGCCACAGCCGGACACGAGCTCTTGAGCTTCATGGACGCATACTCCGGGTATAATCAGATAAGAATGGCCGAGGAGGATCAAATCAAAACCTCATTTGTTACTGACCAGGGCTTGTATTGCTACGTTGTAATGCCCTTTGGTCTCAAGAACGCCGGAGCTACCTACCAACGCCTCGTCAACAAAATGTTCGCTCGGATGATCGGGAAAACTATGGAGGTCTATGTGGACGACATGTTAGTAAAATCTGTCCAAGCGAAGGACCACATAGCCGATCTCAGAGCTAGTTTTGACATTCTCCGGGAGTATGGGATGAAACTCAACCCGGCAAAATGCGCTTTTGGCGTCGGCTCTGGCAAATTCCTCGGATTTTTAGTAAACCGACGAGGAATTGAGGTGAACCCGGCAAAGGCCCAGGCGATCATAGACATGCATTCTCCTCGGATAGTGAAAGACGTGCAAAGGCTTACTGGCATGGTGGCCGCCCTATCAAGGTTTGTCTCCCGGGCTACCGACAAGTGTCACCCTTTCTTCAAGGCACTTAAGGGGAGGTTTGAGTGGAGCAGGGAGTGTGAGGATGCATTCCAAGGCTTAAAAGTTTACCTAGCCACACCCCCGCTCCTGTCCAAACCTTTGCCCGGCGAGATTCTAACTGCCTATTTAGCCGTCTCCGAGAAGGCTGTCAGCTCGGTGTTGATCCGAGATGAAAACGGGATCTAGAGACCCGTCTACTATACCAGCCACGCGTTCCAAGGTGCCGAGGAACGCTATTCATCATTGGAGAAGCTGGCCTTCACCCTAATAACTTCGGTCCGGAAGCTGCGGCCGTATTACCAAGACCATACTGTCAAGATCCCGACCAAGTTTCCCCTCCGGTAAGTTTTACAGAGCCCAGAAATATCAGGTCGGATGGCCAAGTGGTCGGTCGAATTGGGCCAGTATGACATCCATTTTGGGACAAGAACGGCGATAAAAACTCAAGTCTTAGCGGATTTCCTTGTCGAGTTTACAGAGGCCGGAAAAGTGGCTCCCTTAGTGGAGAAATTACCCGTTGAGGGGCCTGATATAGCCGGCTGCAGTGAGCGAGGACTTTCCCCGGAGCTAAACTGGAAACTACACTTCGATGGCTCGACCTGCGTCGATGGGTCGGGGGCAGGCTTGATCTTAACTAGCCCCGACGGATATAAGGTCATTTATGCCCTCCGTTTCGACTTCAAAACCTCTAATAACGAAGCGGAGTATGAAGCTTTGCTCGCCGGATTACGAATTGCCCGGGACCTCGGAGTTGATAGGCTGACCATCTATAGTGACTCAATGCTAGTGGTGCAGCAAGTCACAGGAGGATTCCAGGCCCGAGCAAAATCAATGACGACATACTTAAAAGAAGCGAAACGATTGCTTGGACAATTCGAGTCCTATACTTTTAAGCAAATCCCCCGGTTCGAGAACGTGGAAGCCGATGTCCTTGCCCGACTAGCCTCAGGGATAGGTGGAGTAGACTCGATGTCTGTTCCTATTGAGAGACTCTCTAGACCGAGTATCAGCAAGGAGATCATGAGTCTGGTGGCCGAACCAAAGTGCACGTGGATGGACCCGATCGTCCGGTACCTGACCCTAGCCGAATTACCCGACGACCGGGAAGAGGCACGTCGGATACGTAACAGCTCGGCCCGGTATTCGATAATCGGGGAAAAGCTGTACCGACGCGGCTACACGACGCCATGCCTAATATGTTTAGATTCCCAGGAGGCCGAGTACTTAATGAAAGAGATTCATGAAGGCCTTTGTGGCAATCACTCCGGTGGACGCTCCTTAGCCCAGAAATGCCTGCGGCAGGGTTATTACTGGCCTACTATGCAGCAAGACTGCAGGAGTTTTGCACGAAAATGCTTCAAGTGCCAGCAATTTGCTCGGATGCTAGGTTCACACGCCGAGCCTCTAAATCCGGTGACCTCGGTGTGGCCATTTGCAAAATGGGCCATTGACTTGATCGGACCACTCCCTCCGGCTCGTTCGCAATTCAGATATTGCATCGTCGCCATAGACTATCTGACGAAATGGATCAAAGTCGAGCCTTGCACCAACATGACCGAAGCTAAGTGCACCAACTTCGTATGGAAAAACATCGTCTGTCGGTTCGGAATCCCGCACACTATCGTGACCGATAACGCTAAGCAGTTTGACTCCTTAGGTCTACGCCATCTGTGCGAGAAGCTCGGCATTAAGAAAGTTTACTCTTCCCCGAGCTATCCGCAGAGTAACGGCCAGGTGGAGGTTGTGAACAAGACAATTAAAGACAACCTCAAGAAGAAACTCGAGGGGCTTAAGGGCGCATGGATTGACGAACTACCCCAAGTGCTATGGGCATACCGAACAACTGCGCGAGCTGCAACCGGCGAGACACCGTTATCCCTGGTTTATGGGGCAGAAGCCGTCATCCCAGCCGAGGTTGGATTATCGAGCTTGAGGGTCGAGCAATACGAAGAAAAATTGAATGAACAGCTCATGATGACCGAGCTCGACCTACTTGAAGAAAAAAGGAACCGGGCATCCATTCGTAATGCAGCCTGGAATCAGGTTGTAGCTCGGTATTACAACAAACGGGTTCAGCCGAGAAGCTTTAAGGTTGGTGACTTAGTCATGAAGAAGGTCACGGTTCAACAACCCGGTTTGGGGTCCTTTGGGCCGAAGTGGGAAGGACCTTTTAAAGTCGAAGGTGTCGTGCGATCAGGCACTTACAGGCTGATCGATTTGGAGGGGAACCAGCTCGGGCATCCATGGAATGCCGAGCTGTTAAAAAGATTCTATTCCTGAAAAAGAAGAGGAAATCAGAGCCAGATTCCTTTTTTGATCTCTGGCCACAATTCTTTTGTAACTAGACCTGCTGAGCAGGGCTGGAAAAATCAATGTAAATATTACATTAATGAAGCACAACTTCCCTGAACTCATTCCACCAGAGCAATGTTTTTGGGGGAGGATTATACCTAAGACGCCAATACCCCAGCTCGGAAGACAGGATGATGACTCCCCACCAAGGGAGTCATCCTCGTCAAACTGGACAGGGGGGCTAGTCGGTATATATCTCATGTCTGTCATCTAGACGCCCTTAAGTTGCTTGGCACATCTATGTGCCCGATTAGTCCTATACTTGGTAAAGTTTCTTTCAAACTTCAACAAGTCCATGGGGGGCAGTAGGGTAAGGGTGGGTATGCGCCGTTCATATTCTGTCCGACCAAGATCAGAAACCTAAACTTGCTTGGATAACCAAGCAGAAATGGATAACTACTCAAAAACAGAACAAAAGTCCTCGGATTAACTGAGGACAGAGGTACTCGGCTTACCTCTGCTCGGTAAATTGTCTCCCAGTCTGGGAACTCCCCCGAGAAGTATCTAACTTTAACATTACGTGGGATGTAAAATAAAACTACACGTAAGGAAAAGTGGATACAAAACGGAAAAATATAAAATGTCAAATTTATTTCCTAGGGAAGTACAAGAAAGTCGGGCACCTCCCAAGCCCGATTACAAGAAAGTGGAGGATCAATCGGCCCGAGTCTCATCACCAGCTTGAGTCTCGTCCCCGGCCGCGTTGTCGTCTTGGCCTCCCTAGGCAGCCGGCACATCCTCGTCATCATCACCGTCCACAATGACGATCTCTTCTTCAACTTCCTGCGGTTGCTCCGCATCGCCCTGGTCCGGCTCGGCGATGACCGACCAGTCGAGTGCAGTCGCCTCGGGATGCTTTTCGATTACATGGTCACGGAGATTGGCCATCCCATCGAAGTAGAGGTCGGTATATTCAGGGGATGTCTTAAATTCTTCAACTGCAGCAGCCAGCTGGTCGGGAAGCCCGGCTACGAATCGGTGGTGCTCGGCTTGTAGAGTTGCTAGACGCCCCTCTAGCCGAGCGGCTTTCTCTTCCTGCCGAGCAGCCTTATCCTCCACCTCCTTGAGCCGCCTCAACATGTCATCGGCCTCGGACTTCGCTTTCTGGGCCTCCTCCTTGGCTCGATCTAGCTCAACCTTCGTGTCGTTGAGCTCTCTGTCGGAGTCCAACTTCAGCAGGAGGGTCTTCTTGTGCCTTTCTTGCTCCTTGTGGATCTCCCTCACCCCAATGGAGTGCGCCATGTGCACAACGGCGCTCAGCTGTGAAAAGTACAAGGGGTAAGTTCTCGACAATACTATAGGAAGTCCCTGCAACCATTGGCCGGCTTGGATACTTACTGAGGTTACCGTTCGGAGCGCCAGGTTGCACAAGTCTGGGAAGTCCTCACCTCGAATCTCCATGAAGAAGTCATTTGGGGGAGCCACGTCCCCAATACGTTCAAGGAGCATGCCGCGGTAGTTCGGGCGCCTTCTTTGTTGGTCCTCGGAAGAACCTCTAGATGCCTCGTCTACTCGGCCGGCCTCAGAAGAGACCCTTACTGGCGGAGGCGGTGGAGCTTGGACTGATGTAGAGGTCTGCCCGGCGCGTGTCGGGAGCTCGGGCGCTAGCGTCCGCTTACGCTTTTTGCTGGCCTCAACGGCCTTGCCCTTGCCCTTCCTCTGTGTTGACATCTGGGCAAGCCTGCCAGCGCGGGAGCTCGGTGCGGTCATTTCTGCACAAAGAAAATCCCAGTTAAACGAAGGACAAAATAAAAGAGGAAAGGGCGACTACAAATAAAATTCCAGGCTGACCTCCGATCCGGAGTTGGCCCGACGGGTACAGGAGCCTAATCACGCCCTCGAGGTTCTCGTCGGCTACAGGTGGCCCCGCATCGAAGGAGCCACTGGACGAGTCCTCGATACTGGACGATGAAGGCTCCCTCATCGGCCACCCGGACCGGGAAGTGCTTGGCCCTGGAAGATCCGCATCACCCGGACGGGCAACAGTAACCTGCCCGGTTTCCCGGGCAGGACGCCTAGCTTGGGGAAAACTGCTGGATTCCCCGAACCAACCGTATCTGGACAGAGTGTCCTTTCTTAGAAGAAAGGACTGTTGTCTGGACGACTCGGGCTTCTCGAACAGTTCGTCCACGGCCTCTATCACGTGGCTCGGTGCCCAAGGGCGCTTGGTCCAGACGTGCCCCAGTTCAAATGACCCTGGCACTTGTTCATCCTCGGGGATAGCTTCACCGGCTCGGGCTAAAAAGTTTCCCCCGACGTAAAACCACTCGAACTTCCACAGCTTGTCCGAGTCGGGGTTGCCCAGAATAAAGTCCTTTCTGAAGCCGATGAAGTAGTACCAGCCGGACTGCCGGGGAAGCTTCTTCATCTTAAATACTTGCTTGAAGGCCTCCAACGGCATCTCAGTACTCCGGTGGTACTTCCACAAAATATACATCCCGATCAGCGACCTATAGCTGTTCGGGTTCAATTGTGCCGGGCACACATTAAAGTCATTAAGCGCCCGACGAAGGAAACGGTGCAGTGGTAGACGCAGCCCGGCCTTGAAGAACTCGGCGTAAAGTGTGATAAATCCCTCCGGCGCCTCTAAAGGTGAATCTCCCTCTCCGGGGATGACAAGATTCACATTGGCCGGGATGCCATACTCATCGCGTAGGGCCTCTAACCGCGACTCCGTGATCGCGCTTGTATAACCCGCCGCCGAGGTTTGCCCAGGGCGGCTCACCCGATATGCTGTAACGCCTCGCATGCGGGTGGCCCGGACCTCTTGCTCCATTTCTGGCTGCTCTGCTCCCGAATCCTCGGCTGCATGCTCCTCATCGGAGGCATCAGCTGTAATCACACCTGCAACTTGGACGGGGGCCTCAGCATTCCGACCAAAGGCGCTTGGAGCATCCTCACGGGTTTGAAACTCGGCCCTCTCCCTTGGAAAAACTTAGGAGAGGCCCGCTGTTGCCGCCCCGGTATAGGGGTCTTGTTCCCTGGACGGCCTGATAAGCTTGAGCCTGCCCAGCAAATTCAAAAATTCTTGCTCGGGCACAGTCTGGGAATCGACCCTTAGGATCTACTCTAGCCGCCTGGCCCCTTCCTGTCTTTGGGACGCCGCCTCGGCATCAGATTGAGTCGAAGAAGAGCTACTGCTCTCCCCGCTACTTCCCGACCATGAAACCTCCATGTTTTGTGAGTCGGACAAATCACTCATTTTCACTCAGAAAGTTACCTGCTCGGGTTCTTGGTAGCTCGGTTGATATAGTCCTCGGCTATTACTTGAGCTCGGCAGCTAAAACTTCTCGTTTGTGAAATTTTTGAAAATGAAGTGCAAATTACGGAGGGGAAGGACCCTATTTATAGCCATTTTAAGCAGGAAATTTGAGCGCGAAAACCCAAAAGGTGCAATTAATACGCCTGACAGCCACACAGACGGCTGCGACGCGACACGCGTCCCCCGTCTGATCCGCGCGTCTTTTCGTCGCACCCCGCTCCTAAGTGTCGCTTGGCCTTCTTCCTTTGAGCCGACCTCACCCACTCGACATAGTCCACCCGGCCGAACACCGACCAGGTGAACTGGGGGGCTAATGTTGAGGGTAAGCTCGGCGCCCCCACCGAGGACCCTAACTTGGTGGTCAGCAACTCAGTTCGGCAGACATAGGCTACCGCCCCGACCCGACGACTTATGCTTCTTCCCGAGGTGCCTTCCATTTATCTGAGGGCACGCCCCCGAGAGGGCCGCCACCTCGGGGATGTACAGTAGCTCAGGCCGGGCCATGCTATCCATCATAATACGTCACTACTCATCCTTGTAGGCCAACACCAGGCAGACATGCTGCCGTCCGATAGAGTCCAATCCATTGGACAATGGACGCGACACTTGTCACTTATTGCTTGATACACTTTGATGTGACACCTGGGTAATGGGTAAAACCCATCCTACACCCGATCCAGCTGGTGGCCTATAAATAGGGTGCATTTATGACATTTTAAGGAGAGAGACTTCCTCATACCTAATTAGCTGCCGACCCCTGCCGAGCAATACTTGCCTTGAGCATCGGAGAGCCCTTGTCTATTGACTAACCCCTTTTCTCCGAATCATCCCTCTTGCAGGTACTCATTCCCGACCAGGGGCAAGCTTAGGAGGAGGTCATATACTTCAGTCACACGTGGGTGTTGATCCGACGCCGGACAGCGGTAAGCATCAACAATGGGGATGGGCAGAGCACAGCCAGTGGCGAAGGCGAGGAAGACATGGCTGGGGGCGAGACACAGGCTTAGGCTAATTTTTATCCTTTTGTTGTTTTTAACTTGTTTGGGCTCGGGAGGTGTCCGGTTTATTATACCTCCCCTATAAATAAAAATTTATTTCCCATTTTTCTCTTTCCTTGGAGATACGGTTACCGCTATGAACTGCCGAGTAACAATATACCTCGGTCTTTGGACTTGGAGCAGAATGCTCCTCGAGAAGGATTCCTAGTTGGGATCAAGTTCTGTCTTGATAACCATCGAGTTATCCGAGTAGTTATCCCTGTTCGCTCAGTTAATCCAAGTGAGGTATAGGTTTCTCGTTCTTGACCAGGCAGAGCACAACAGCGTGTGGCCACCCTTACCCTATTGCCCCCTAGACTTGTTTAAGTTTTTTTTTTTTTTAGGAAACTTTGCAAGTGTAGGACTCGTTGGGCACGCTGTTGTGCCAAGCAACTTGTTGGGTTGTCTGTATGGCGACAGACCTAAGGTCGATATGCCGACCAACCCCCCAGCGGTGGACAAGAATGGCTCTCCCTCGTCGGGAGTTATGATCTTGTCCTTCGAGCTAGAGTTACAACGTTCTTTTTCATATCCATATTTCCTTCAAACGCATTGCTCAACTGGAATGGTGTAGGAAAGTTGTATTCCATTAATGTGATATGTACATACATTTTTCTAGTCCTATTGAGTAGGTCTAGTTACAAAAGAATTATGACCAGAGGTCAAAAAAGGGTTTTCTGGCTCTGAATTTAGCAAAAGAATCTTTTCAGGAGCTCGGCGTTCCAAGGATGTCCGAGGCGATTTCCTTCCATGTCAAATAATTTGTACATGCCCGATCGTACGACGTCATCGACCCTAAACGGACCTTCCCACTTTGGACCAAAGGACCCGAGGCTGGGCTGTTGAACCGTGACCTTCTTCAGTACCAAGTCTCCAACCTTAAAACTTCTGGTCTGGACTCTCTTGTTGTAATACTGAGCTACTACTTGATTCCAAGCTGCGTTATGAACTGCCGCCCGGTTTCTTTTTTCTTCGAATAGATCGAGCTCGGTCATCATCAACTCCATGTTCAAAGTCTCCTCATACTGTTCAATTCTAAAGCTAGGCAACCCTACCTCAGTTGGGATGACAGCCTCTGCCCCGTATACAAGGGAGAACGGTGTTTCTCCGGTCGCCGTCCGGGCAGTTGTTCGGTATGCCTAGAGTACTTGTGGGAGTTCATCAATCCACGTACCTTTGAGCCCCTCGAGTTTTTTCTTCAGGTTATCTTTGATTATCTTGTTCACATCCTCCACCTGGCCGTTACTCTATGGATAGCTCGGGAGGAGAAGACCTTCCTAATGCCGAGCCTTTCACATAGACGGAGGAGACCCGAAGATTCAAATGTTTGGCATTGTCGGCCACAATCGTGCGCGAGATTCCAAACCGGCAAATGATGTTCTTCCACACGAAGTTGGTGCACTTAGCTTCAATTATGTTGGTACAGGGTTCAATCTCGATCCATTTCGTAAGGTAATCTATGGCCACGATGCAGTACTTGAATTGTGATAAGGGTCGATGGGAGGGGTCCGATCAAGTCGATGGTCCATTTTACGAACGGTCATGCCGAGGCCACTGAAGTGAGCGACTCAACATGAGACCCAGGAATTCTGGCAAATTGTTGGCATTTGAGGCATTTTCAAGCGAAATCCCCCCAGTCCTGCTGCATGGTTGGCCAGTAGTAGCCTTGTCGGAGGTACTTTTAGGCCAAAGAGTGTCCCCCAGAGTGGTTGCTGCATAGGCCCTCGTGGATCTCTCTCATTAAATACTCGGCCTCTTTGGGATCTAAGCATCTCAAGCATGGTGTGGTGTAGCCTCGCCGGTATAATTTTCCACTGATCATTGAATACCGGGCCGAGCCGTTATGTACCCGACGTGCTTCTTCTTGGTTGCCGGGTAATTTGGTCGTGGTCAAGTATCGGATGATCGGGTCCATCCACGTGGTCCTGGGCTCTTCGACTACGCTTACGACTTTCTTAACGATACTCGGCTCGACAAGTCTTTCAATGGGGACCAAAGTTAAATCACTTCTGCTCAAGCCGGAAGCTAATTGGGCAAGGGCGTCGGCTTACGTGTTCTCTGAACTGGGGATCTGCTTGAAAGAGTAAGACTTAAATTGTCCGAGTAGTTGTTTCACTTCTTGCAAATATGCAGCCGTAGAGTCTGCTCGGGCCTGAAATCCCCCAGTGACCTACTGAACTACAAGCATTGAGTCACTATGGATGGTGATGCGGTTTATCCTGAGATCTCAGGCGATCCGAAGCCCAGCCAAGAGGGCTTTGTATTCTGCCTCGTTGTTGGAGGCCTTGAAGTCAAATCGGAGGGCGTAGATGACCTATAACCGTCTGGGCTGGTTAAGATCAGCCCGACCTGTCAAAGTAAGAAGATCCGTCGACGTGCAGTTTCCAATCCGACTCTAGGGAAAGACTGTCCTCACTGCAGCTGGGTGCATCGAGCACTTCGATGGGTGACTTCTCGACAAGCGAAGTCGCCTGTCCAGCGTCTGTGAATTCTACAATGAAATCTACTAGAGCTTGAGCTTTTATGGGCGTCCTTAGCATGAAATGCACATCGTACTGGCCGAGCTCTATTGACCACTTGGCCATACGGCCCGATATCTCCAGACTTTGGAATACCTATCGAAGGGGAAATTAGGTCGGGACGTTGATGGTATGGCCTTGGTAGTACGGTCGCAACTTCTAGACCGAAGTAATTAAGGCAAAAGCCAACTTCTTCAGTGGCGGGTACCGCTCCTCAGTGCCTTGGAATGCGTGGCTTGTGTAATAAATCGACCTTTGAACTCCGTCCTCATCTTGGACTAAGACTGAGCTGACGGCTTTCTTTGACACGGCTAAATACGCGGTTAGAGCTTCACCGGACAAAGGTTTGGACAAGAGCAGGGGCGTAGCTAAGTAGGTCTTCAGGCCTTGGAAAGCTTCCTCACACTCCCTGCTCCACTCAAACCTCCCCTTGAGTGCCTTAAAAAATGGGTGGCACTTGTCGGTAGCCCGGGAGACAAACCTTGACAGGGCTGCCACCATGCTAGTGAGCCGTTGTACGTCTTTTATTGTCCGAGGAGAATGCATATCAATAATCGCTTGGGCCTTTGCCGGGTTGACTTCGATGCCTCGTTGATTAACCAAAAATCTGAGGAATTTGCCTGAACTTACACCGAACGCATATTTCGCCAGGTTGAGTTTCATCCCATACTCCTCGAGAATGTCGAAGCTTGCTCGGATGTCGACCATGTAGTCTTTTGCTTGGACAGACTTTACCAGCATGTCGTCCATGTAGACCTTCATAGTTTTCCTGATCAGCCGAGCAAACATCTTATTGACAAGGTGTTGGTATGTAGCTCTGGCATTCTTCAGGCCAAAAGGCATCACCACGTAGCAGTATAAGCCCTGGTCGGTAACGAATGCAGTTTTCACTTGGTCTTCCTCTATCATCTTTATCTGATTGTACCCAGAGTACGCGTTCATAAAGCTTAGAAGCTCGTGGTCGGCAGTGGCATCGATGAGCTGATCTATCTGAGGAAATGGAAAGCAATCCTTCGGGCAGGCCTTGTTGAGATCGGTATAGTCAATGCAGACCCGTCATTTGCCGTTCGCCTTTTTGACGAGGACGACATTTGCTAACCATTTCGGGTATTTAACTTCTCTGATGAATCCAGCCTTGAGGAGCTTCTGGACTTCCTCGTTTATTGCAGCATACCTCTCGGTATAGTCAATGCAGACCCGTCATTTGCCGTTCGCCTTTTTGACGAGGATGACATTTGCTAACCATTTCAGGTATTTAACTTCTCTGATGAATCCAGCCTTGAGGAGCTTCTGGACTTCCTCGTTTATTGCAGCATACCTCTCCGGGTTAAAAGCCCTTCTCTTCTGTATCACCGGCCTGTGGCTAGATTGGACATTGAGTCGATGGCTTATGATGCTCGGGTCAATGCCAGGCATGTTCTCATGAGACCACGCAAAAACGTCCTGATATTCGGTAAGGAGCCTTTCCAGGTCGGCCCAGATCTCAGGTCTCAGCTGTGATCCGAGTTGAACAGTGTGTTCAGGCCTCTCAAGGTCTAGGGAGAACATCACCAAATCTTCGACTAGGGTGGCTCTTACCTCTTCCTCGGGCAATATGGGGTCTAAGTCTGCCAACATCTTGGGTGTCGGGTCGACAGGGAGATCGTTTCGTCAACCGAATAGATGGCCGAGACACCTTGGTGCAGAGCTATGGCTGCTCTTACGGCACTGGCGTAACAAGCTTGGGAATTCATATGGGATGAGCGGACCACTCCGACACTGCCATCCATGGGGAATTTCATGGCCAGGTGATACGTAGAGACTATCGCCTTCAAGGCGTTCAGTGTTAGGCGGCCGAAGATGATGTTATATTGGGAGGGTTTATCGACGACCAAAAAGTCAACAACCTAAGTAACCCGAGCTGCTTTTTCTCCAAAGGTCACGGGTAAGCCGACCTTCCCTACAGCTCGAACACATTCTCCCGTGAAGCCATAAAGTGGGGTCCGAACTAGGACCAAATGGGCATTGCTTATCTTCAATTTATCAAAGGCTTGCTTGAAGAGGATGTCAGTTGAGCTGTCGTTGTCAATTAGAACACATCGTACTATGTTATTGGCGATGGGCAGTTTGCACACTAGGGCGTCATTGTGTGGGTGTATTAATCGGTCTGCTTCCTCCTCGATAAACGTAATTGGGGTGTCCTCTTAGCGACATATCTTGTTGATATGCTCGGATATGTTTATGAATTCACCCCGCTCGATCAACCGAGCTTCTCTGACATACGAACGTCGCCCACTCGACGTGTCCCCGGTAATAGGCCCACCGAATATCGTGTGAACGATATTTGGGGGATCCAAGATGTTCCCAACGTCGGCTCTGGGGCGGTTCTGTACATCTCGGCTTGACGAATCATTCTTTCCTAAGGTGGACCTTGGGGTTATAACCCGCTCAACAAACTCTTGCAAATGACCTTCTCGGACCAGCCTTTCGATTTGGTCCTTCAGTTGGATGCATTCGCGAGTGCTATGCCCCACATCCTTATGGAATTAGCAAAACCTTGATTGATTTCGCTTCACCTTGCTCCCCCGGAGCTTGGGTGGTGGTGTTAACAAATTCTTGCCACTTACCTGGGCGAGCACCTCGTCGATGGTCGCCACTAACAGTGTGTAGTTTTAAAATTTAACGGTCGGCCCCTTTGGCTTTTCAAATTTCTTCTCTTTCTTCTGCTTCTTGCTCTACTCGACGTTGCTTTGTTCCGGCGCTTTCTTCTGTTTCTTATCCTTCTTTGTTTCGCTTGGGCTAGCTTCTTCCCTACGGCTTTTCATGTATTCTGCAGCGTCGGCATGTCTCTGGGCATATCCGAGCATTTGAGAAAATGTGCTTGGCTGCTCGAAGGCCAACGACTAGGTCAGCTTTTCGTCTCGGAGACCCCCTACAAAAATGTGCTTGAGGGTCTCGTCTTCAACGTGCTTGACCTCGAGAGCTGGCCGGGTGAACCGATTGATATAATCCCTGATGTTGCTGTCTCCTTGTTTGACAGCATACAGGTATGTAATTTCTTTCCTCCGTGTTTTCGTCGTAGAAAATGCTAAAGAGAAGGCATCAGCCAGCTGCCGAAAAGAAGAAATAGATGAAGGTTTGAGTCGTCAAAACCACTCCTGAGCAGGACCTATCAATGTTAGCAAAAAAGCTTTACACATCGCTGCGTCGCTAGCGTTCTGCAGCAGCATGTGCCCCCGGAAGAGTTCAACATGCTCATCAGCGTCCGTCGTCCCGTCGTAGGACTTGATTTGCGGTACTTTAAACTTTGGCGGCATAGGGGCCTGCATTATATTATCTAGGAAGGGTGGATCCTGGGCTCCCGTCTCGTCTAGGCCAAATCGACAATTTTGAATCTCGTCGATCTGGCGCTGCAATGCCCGAAACTGGCGGCTGTTAGTGTCCTCGGGCAGTTCGACCCGATGGGGTACTACGCCCTCATCACGGCCTCCAGCTCCAGGCTGGCGGTTCTGGTTTGCTCCCCGAGATCCGAGCATGTCAAATACCGAGGCTCAAGAACCTTGTGGCGAGGGAGCACGAGCCGCTTGGTGTCCAAGACGGCCTTCCTAGACCAACCTGTTATTGGCCGAGATGCCACAAGTGGATCCTCTAGACTGCTCAGAGTGGGCTTCTTCCTGGTCGGCTGAGCTTCGCTCTATCCAACCTCCAGCCTGGTTAACCTGGGTTGGGGGCGGCAGAGCTGGTGCAGCATGGCGCTGAGCCTACTGCGCGAGCTGTTGCGTTAGGATCCGGACTGCGTTCGTGAGTTCCTAGATCGGGTCCTGAGCGGTCGGGGCATCCGTCGGCTCAGCCTTGACCGTCCTTCCTTGCCACCTAGACCGGGACCTCGCGGTTCGGGGACGGCCCTAGGCCTACCCGTGTTCGGTTGCCTATTTCTTGCATCGCTCGACCCCTCCTGTCGGGCTGTATTGTCTCTAACGTTTTCTCGAGTCGCCATCTCGGGCGTTAGAGGTAATGTAGCTGACGTTTAGATGAAGGCGTAGGTGCCCTCCTTCTAGCGCCAAAATGTTGATGCTTACCGTGATCCGGCGTCGGATCAACACCACGTGCGGCTACGCACGGTTCGACTCTCCTTCGATCCGCCTCTGCCTGGTTGGACGCACCTGCAACAAGAGGAGGGACGCTTTGGAGGCAATAGAAAGGTAGTCAACAGACAAGGGCTCTCCGATGCTCAAGGCAGGGTTTGCTCGGCAAAAGGCGGCAACCAGTTAGGTGGGAAGGAAAAATCCCTCTAGAATTCCATAAATGCGTCCTATTTATAAGCCACCACTTGGATCGGGTGTAAGGTGGGTTTTACCCACGACCCAGGTGTTACATCAAGGTGTGTCAGGCAGTAGGTGACAAGTGTCGTGTCCCTCGTCTTATGGATTGGACTCCATCGGACGACGAGTTAACTCCCTCATGTTGGCCTATAATGGCGAGTGGCAGCCTATTTGCGAGTAAGAATTACCCGACCTGAGCTAGTGTATATTCCGAGGTGGCAGCCCTCGTGGCATGCAGCCTTGGAGTCCCCGAAAGGCACCTTGGGAGGGTGAGCGTCGCGTCGGGGGGCTGAAGCAAGCTTACCGGAGTTCTCCCGAGCTTATTAGCCGACCACCGAAGTTTATTTCCTTAGGGGTGGCGCCGAACTCACCCTCAACAGCAATAGTCATTGACCGAGTAGAAATCTCCATTCCAGAAAATACAATTTTTTAATGCAATTCATCAATTTTATTTTCAACAATTTAAAAACATAAAATTAGAGACTCAGGAAATACTTGGGAGCATTATCATCAATCTTCTAGATCCGTCTTCTCCGAATAATTATTTAATTATAAAATTCTTACAAACTTAAAAATAAATAATAATTCCTAGACGGAGATGATAGTCCGCCATCTAATTACATGAAAAAACTATATACACATTCTAACCTCTAAGGAACCATAACCGGTATAAATTAATTAATTAATAAATAAATAAATAATGATTTAATCAGCCATAATTAATTAATAAACATTCACCGCATAATTCATGACAACATTTATAATATATAGAAACCTAGAGTGTCAACTCTCTATAAAATTAAATTCAAGCGTAGGAGAGATTAAGATCACAAAATTTATATATATAACATGATCACAAACTCGTAAATTTATGTAAAAACCATGTCTCTGATACCAATTGTTGAAAAAAGAGTACGCAGCAAAATTTTAAAAATTTTATATCAGAGTAATTTTCAAAACACGAGTTTGGCATGCTATATGTATAAATTAACCAGATCTTACTAACCTTTGTGTGCTGAAGAACCTCCGTAATCTGTGAAGAGAAATAACGTTCCAGAAGAGCCTCAACCAACCTGTCTTCTTTGCTATTCTCTATCCACGACCGGAGTGAATGTGGGCTCACACGTATAGCTCTTCCACCAGTGACTCTCCTTCCAACCAATCGGGAGAACCCAAAGCAAGTGTTCGTGATATGTGAACAAAAGCTCTCAAGGAGTTTTTTAGATTCTCACTTAGTAAAGTATCACTCTTAATCTCTCAATTGATCTTAGTAACTTGTGAGAATCACTCCCTATTTATAGAGGTTGGTCCTAAGGTTAGTCCTTATCAGATTAAGTCTCAAAACTCGAATCAAAATCAAATTCGGATCAATATCTGATAAGATCTGCATGAAAACACGTGATCTTATCCTTCGTTGATCGGCGGGCCGAACCACCTGATCGACAGGCTGAACAGGTCCTATCGGCAGGCCGAACATGTCCATCGGTAGGTCGAACTACCGAATAAAAAATTTCATAAATTTTTTATTTTCCACCCGATATTCTATAAGATAAAGTCTCAGTTGTAATTCAAATAACCCAATAAAGAAGTTATCTGATCAAAATAACTTTATATAAATAATTTCTAAGAAAATAAATCAATTTCCAATAATTCTTCAAGTTTATCTTGATCTAATTTATCCAAAATTAAATGAACCGATAAACAAACAAGTATTATCCGATCTCAATAATTCAACAAGTTTATCTTGAATTCATTTTATTACAAAATTAATTCAATCGATAAACAGACATGAATCATTTCTTTTTTCCAAATTTTAACCAATCTGATAAATCCGACATAAGTCACCAATTATTGAAAAAACACGCCGTGTTGTTACAGGATGTTGTGAGCTAGCAAAGGGGACCAAATGGACCTATATAGTTCAAGCTCCCGATAATTACGAAACCCAATATCCTAGATATACATTTCATAATTATCAACTCCAACGCTACTTCGCTAAAAGCTTGGAGCTGCACTCTCGAACTACATAGAATTACGAAGCTCAAATAGCTAAGTCTCTATGACATATCATAGTGTATTGTATCCCCATATGATAGTCTATAATCGGCTTAAGGACAAGTTCTGTCTTACCTTTCCGATTATTTTTATCTTACGTTCTATTATCTCACAATTAAAAACTTACCATTCAATGACAGTATACCATTTGGTTACACCTATATATCTAAATGGTTGAGCGCTTTAGTTTTTCAATTACAGGATAACGCATATAAGAGGATATCATTACTCCTAAAGAGGAGCTATGGATTCCATATCAATGAATAACAAGTCTACGTCATCAAGAGTCATGCCTCCAACATACCAGCATACATACCACTATTAAGATTTAGGTGTCACCCTTTGGTACATCAAAAGACACAAGTCAAGACAATGGGCCTACTATTCATCTCAAGATTAAGACACAACACAAATGATTGTCTAAAGTGAATCAATTTGCCAAGACAGAATTTGTAACGCCCCTATATGGGGGTTAACAGTTTTTAATGAATTAAAAATAAAAATTAGAAATAAAAGTAAAACCTTAAAAATAAAATTGTCCGGGGCTTAAATGAAAACTCTCAAATTAAAAATAAAAATATAAACGACAATTAAACCACAGTTTAATGTAGCACCTTAAATTTAATAATATAAATTGTCGTCATCATCATTTTAACCCTCAACGCATTTTAATACAGTCACAGAAAGTAACAATTGATGCTTACATTATCATGAAGAACATTCGTAACAATTGAAGCAGTCCCAGTGTAATATAGCGACATAGCTTCCTCAACTATTTTTCTCATAGCCACCTCACACTTAGTGAGTGATTGAGTGACAATATGCTCAGTAGAGAAATCCATTACTCACCTTTAGGTTTTTATCATAACCACGTTAAAACCTACATGGTTATTTAATACTCATCATTATCCATATTATGAGATTTATTATAATCACATTACGTGGATACCATAGTTAGTCATTACTGAGTTTCATACATATACATATATACAAATGTTATAGTTCATCATTATTCCTAGGTACCCATGTTCAATAGAGTATCACTCAACTCATCAAAACCCAAATGGGCGTGCTTGATCACCCTCTAAGAATTCCAAGGGTGTTTCGGTGAGGGGACATCAAGCCCCGAGTCCTCACCAAGTCGATTCCTGTACAGTGTGTTCTAGGACTTTCAACCTAAGGAAGCGTCATCACCTTCCTCCTATTTTACCTTTTAGGGTTTTCATGCCCAAGGACGTAACCGCCGCCCTCTTCATGTCTCTCTATTTCTCTATATTCAATCATTATTAATAGTGTCAGTTTTCCTAGCTATGCTTCTCAATTTATAACATGTGTCAATTCATTATGTTCATCGCCGTACAATACAAGACGAGTCCATGTCATAGTTTTATATGTGATACTCATATAATAGCAGTTCAACATAGATATATATTTATATATATATCTTGCGGTAAAACAATCAATTTTAATTTCACAAAAACCTCACAAAAGATGAGTAATAGAATCCCTACCTTTCAAGTTTATCAACAATCTTTAAATCCTGAAATCAATTAACGTTAGTTCCACACTCCCTTGATCCTAAGGCGTGCATAAGGACAATTAAAACTAAAGCACAACATACAATCACATTCATAAATAAATCATGTGTAAATCTATCTTACTAGTATGCCATTAAAGTTTTTATACAAATATCTTTTGAATACCACATTAAACAATTTTTGTCTTAACAATATAAAATTAAACAATTAGTCTATATGTTTTAGTCCCTAATAAGATTCATCAATCACTTAGGATAATACTGAAAAGGTTGCAAGACATTAAAGAATTAGGTGGTGAGCAAAGATGGGTTCTTGGTTCAGGTTAGCAGCTGGTATACCATGACAAACTGGCAGGTTTACTAGTTTCCAATCCGAAAATTGAAAATTTCATAGAAAATAAAATACAACTCCGATTTAGGTTTATGATAGCTCGTTAGAAAGCTTAGGATGTCTACTTTTTAAATATGCAAACTAATTTATAAAATTCATTTTAATTTAATCCTAGAATTTTAAGAAATAGCCACAGCCTATAGAGGTATTACAAAGTTTATGGAATGTCAATTTTTTTTTCTTTAACCCAAAACATATTATCCTTGTTCAAAATCTTAAAACCATTCCAAAATATGCAGCTTGCATTATATAATTACAATAAACATGTTTTCATGAGTTTTATACCAAAATCATCATCAAACTATATCTCTAACCCTTTTTACAAATAAGGGTGAAAACATGCTTATTTCAAACTTTCTCATTCAAAACCAAAAAAAATCTAAATTATGCAGCAAAATAAATGAGCAATTTCAAAGTAAAGATGGTAGATAAGACTAGATTAATTTTCTAAAATCTTACCTTAAAATCCCATTAAAAACTTAAGTCATCAATTCAAGAGATTCAAGCTCAAGTTCAACTTTAGCATGGGGACTTTTGAATGACATGGAGCTGGGTTTCTCAGGCTTAGATAGTAGAAGAAGGAAGAAGAAGAAGAGAATGAGAGGAAGACATTTCAAGGAGAAAGGGAAAGATAAGTGTTGCACGGAGAAAAGAAAATGAATGTATGGTTTTTTTTTTTTGTTAGAGGGCCCGATTGAAGGAAAATAATGGGAAGTGGGAGACAAGTAGGTAAAATATTAAGTGTATTATGTCTCCTTTAGAGACTTTAGTTCATATAATGCCAAATGGCATTTTAGTAATTAATTTGATGTTCCAAGAGCGTTTTGGTAAATTTACTAAATAGATTTAGAAAATTTTAAAATAGATATAAATAAATAAGATGAAATAGGTTTTAGATGAAATAAATTTTAGTTAGCATACTAATAATTAATTTAATTATTATATTACCTGTTAAGAAAATAATGGGTGTCACAACTCTACCCCCCTTAAAGAAATTTCGTCCTCGAAATTTCAAATCTAACAATACTAGTAAGAATCATAATTCCATAATGATATCCACTTCTGACTCTAAACTGTCAATGTTGTTTGTCCCTAAGTGTGAGTTATTGTATCTCCCTTCATTTGCTTGGAGTATTAACCTTACTCCAATACTAAATACTTCAACAAGAGTATTTCTAACTTGTTCCAAATTCACAACACCGCATTATGGTTTAACATTTTGATCAGAGAATACACATGTTGATCATACCATTTTCTAGTACTTCACTATCCTTGGACTGTGATTTACAATTACATTTAAGATATTATTCGAGAACTTCTACATACTTTATTTCTGGTTTCCTTTTCTTTTTGAGTAAGGAAAAGTCAAGGACAGTTGATTTTTATATTTCAACTAATAAACTAAAATATAATCATAAAACATATAATACAAACACTTCTACTCAAAACCATACATTAAATTTATTTATAGAGATATTTGACAGAATCTCATAGTTGTAGACAAACCCAACATATTTTTCATTAAATAGCTATCCTCCTGACACAAACATTCAACCCAAATAATATACTCATATTTCCCATAGAATATCCCCATAACTGACTTTGGTACTTCCACATAATATTAACAGAATATTACACATTACAAATATGATACGGATACGTTTTGAGAGTGCAAGCCACTCCGTATACTAGCTATCCATATCATGCATGCTTAGAGAATACAAAAACATCGATACACAAAAGATCAGACCTTAAGTAGGATGCGTTTCGAGAGCATCAAGTACTCCGTATCCAGCTATCCCGGTATTAGGCTCAATGAATCTAAAAGATTGAACAACGGCATACCACAAGAAATACAAAATGCAAGGTAAACGGTTATTCGTGACACACGAAATACGGACACACATGCCTACATGCCATTAATAAAACCAAAAGATTACAGATGGAGATTCAAGTCAATTAGCTGCTCCCGGCTTTCCCTTTTCCATTCAAGCTTGGATGTTGCAGTGTCGGATTCTGGATGTATGATTTGCATCTTATCTATCAATTCCTCAGCTGTTGAAGCACTAACAAAGATTTGTCTCTCTGATTCTGCAATGATGTTTTCTTCCACAGCGTAATCTAGAAATTTCAAAAGACCGTCATAAAAACCATTTACATTCAGCAGTCCCAAGGGTTTGGAATGAAAGCCCAACAATTGCTCACAAGCAACTACGAATATTTCCTCAAGAGTACCTAGACCACCAGGTAATGCTATAAAAGCATCAAAATTATTGATTATGACTTTAAAATTTCTAGGGATGCTCTTGACTCCTTTTCCCTTGCCTATAGTTTCCTTATAAAGGTTTCCTTCAACTAGAATATGAGGCCAAATTCCTACAACTGTAGCGTCACTAGACCTAGCTGCTAGCGTCATATTTTCCATCATTTTTATACTACCACCCCCATAAATTATGTTAATCTTCCTGCGTGCTAGGACTTGCCATAAGTGTTTTGCAGCTTCTAAATAGGCTTTATCTTTTCCAAGGTTGGAACCACAAAAGACACAGACATTCTTTATTTTCTTCGTGCACTATGAGGTAGACATATTTGGTTTATATAAGTGATTGCTTAATGTCTGCTCCACTTAGACTTCGGGTTCTATATGAGATTTTAAGGATGAGGAATACACAAAAAGGGCCAAAGAGACAGACGAGTAGGTAATGAAAAGGTAACCAAAAGATTATGGAATGTCAATTACATCTAAACATTTACAAAAGATTATGAAAAGGTAACCACTTAGACTTATACAATATTTAATTTTCTCATATAACAAAACCTTAGGTAACCAAAAGATTCACATCTAAACATCTAGTAGTTAAACCTTTTATCGTAATTATCAAAATTATTATAGGTGCCTTAAGTATTATGATTTACTTAAGGAAACTTCTATGGGTCATTTTCACATTGCATCTATGCATAAATATTCACTTATACACTTAAATACAATGTACGTAACAAAATTTTCAACCTTGAAATTTATACATTCTTACTTTTACACAGTCTCAACGGATTAAAAGTCTAATGTTTATCTCACTCAAGATTCAATACCATGAATTCCTAACTTATCTCATATTCCTCAAGTAAATAGAACTTTCAAGAAAAGTTATTGACACTTATGTGTTCCACCGAATCCATACATAATCATTACTTAGGTCTGAATCAATTACGAAGAATTTGGCATATCTATGCCAAACTTTAAAATCAATAAATTAAGCCTTATATTTCTTATTGTTTTTCACGAGACAAAAAGCTCTTAAATCCTCGTATCCACATGAATTTCTCATCGTTTTATACGAATTAGACATGCTTATAGATCCTAATATTATACGAATCTCTCATAAGTATTTTACTTATAAACCCATTCCATATAATTATCGTTCTCTCATAACTATTAATACTTTCCTTCTATATAATTATCGTACTCATATAACCGTTAGTATTTTCATTCTAGGGCCTTTCCATGTTACATCCTTCTAGACTGTATAAATCAATGTGAAGGTTCATTTCGATGATGACAATGAAAATTCAGCTTCAAAACCATTTCAAAAACAAATTTTTTTTTTTAAGTGGTGCTACACTCCCTAGGTTAACCGAACCTAGGCTCTGATACCAAAAATTCTGTAACGCCCTTATATGGGGGTTAATAGTTTTTAATAAATTAAAAAGAAAAATCAGAAATAAAAGTAAAACCTTAAAAATAAAATTGCCCGGGGCTTAAATGAAAACTCTCAAATTAAAAATAAAAATATAAACGACAATTAAACCACAGTTTAATGTAGCACCTTAAATTTAATAATATAAACTATCGTCATCATCATTTTAACCCTCAACACATTTCAATACAGTCACAGAAAGTAACAATTGATGCTTACATTATCATGAAGAACATTCTTAACAATTGAAGCAGTCCCAATGTAATATAGCTACATAGTTTCCTTAACTATTTTTCTCGTAGCCACCTCACACTTAGTGTGTCCTGAAAAAATAAAAATATAAGGGAATGAGCGACAATATGCTCAGTAGAGAAAACCATTACTCACCTTTAGGTTTTTATCATAACCACATTAAAACCTGCATGGTTATTTAATACTCATCATTATCCATATTATGAGATTTATTATAATCATATTACGTGGATACCATAGTTAGTCATTACCGAGTTTCATACATATACATATATACAAATGTTATAGTTCATCATTATTCCTAGGTACCCACGTTCAATAAAGTATCACTCAACTCATCGAAACCCAAATGAGCGTGCTTGATCACCCTCTAAGCATTCCAAGGGTGTTTTGGTGAGGGGACATCAAGCCCCGAGTCCTCACCAAGTCGATTCATGTACAATGTGTTCTGGGACTTTCAACCCAAGGAAGCGTCATCACCTTCCCCCTATTTTACCTTTTAGGGTATTCATGCCTAAGGACGTAACCGTCGCCCTCTTCACGTCTCACTATTTCTCTATATTCAATCATTATTAATAGAGTCAGTTTTTCTAACCATGCTTCTCAATTTATAACATGTGTCAATTCATTACGTTCATCGCCGTACAATACAAGACGAGTCCATGTCATAGTTTCATATGTGATACTCATATAATAGCAGTTCAACATAGATATATATATATATATATCTTGCGGTAAAACAATCAATTTTAATTTCACAAAAACCTCACAAAAGATGAGTAATAGAATCCCTACCTTTCAAGCTTATCAACAATCTTTAAATCCTAAAATCAATTAACGTTAGCTGCACACTCCCTTGATCCTAAAGCGTGCATAAGGACAATTAAAACTAAAGCACAACATACAACCACATTCATAAATAAATCATGTGTAAATCTATCTTACTAGTATGCCATTAAAGCTTTTATACAAATCTCTTTTGAATACCACAGTAAACAATTTTTGTCTTAACAATATAAAATTAAACAATTAGTCTATATGTTTTAGTCCCTAATAAGATTCATCAATCACTTAGGATAATACTGGAAAGGTTGCAAGACATTAAAGAATTAGGTGGTGAGCAAAGATGGGTTCTT
This sequence comes from Artocarpus heterophyllus, assembly GCA_025403435.1. Classification (NCBI taxonomy): domain Eukaryota; kingdom Viridiplantae; phylum Streptophyta; class Magnoliopsida; order Rosales; family Moraceae; genus Artocarpus; species Artocarpus heterophyllus. Next base: position 30,295,673 of record CM046345.1, on the reverse strand, counting down.
GGTTCAAGTTAGCAGCTGGTATACCATGACAAACTGGCAGGTTTACTAGTTTCCAATCTAAAAATTAAAAATTTCATAGAAAATAAAATACAACTCCGATTTAGGTTTATGATAGCTCGTTAGAAAGCTTAGGATGTCTACTTTTTAAATATGCAAACCAATTTATAAAATTTATTTTAATTTAATTCCAAAATTTTAAGAAATGGCCACTGCCCATAGAGGTATTACAAAGTTTATGGAATGTCAAATTTTTTTTTTTAACCCAAAACATATTATCCTTGTTCAAAATCTTAAAACCATTCCAAAATATGCAGCTTGCATTATATAATCACAATAAACATGTTTTCATGAGTTTTATACCAAAATCATCATCAAACTATATCTCTAGCCCTTTTTACAAATAAGGGTGAAAACATGCTTATTTCAAACTTTCTCATTCAAAACCAAAAAAAATCTAAATTATGCAGCAAAATAAATGAGCAATTTCAAAGTAAAGATGGTAGATAAGACTAGATTAATTTTCTAAAATCTTACCTTAAAATCCCATTGAAAACTTAAGTCATCAATTCAAGAGATTCAAGCTCAAGTTCAACTTTAGCATGGGGACTTTTGAATGACATGGAGCTGGGTTTCTCAGGCTTAGATAGCAGAAGAAGGAAGAAGAAGAAGAGAATGAGAGGAAGACATTTCAAGGAGAAAGGGAAAGATAAGTGTTGCACAGAGAAAAGAAAATAAATGTATGACTTTTTTTTGTTAGAGGGCCAGATTGAAGGAAAATAATGGGAAGTGGGAGACAAGTAGGTACAGTATTAAGTGCATTATGTCTCCTTTAGAGACTTTAGTTCATATAATGCCAAATGGCATTTTAGTAATTAATTTGATGTTCCAAGAGCGTTTCGGTAAATTTACTAAATAGATTTAGAAAATTTTAAAATAGATATAAATAAATAGGATGAAATAAGTTTTAGATGAAATAAATTTTAGTTAGCATACTAATAATTAATTTAATTACCATATTACTTATTAAGAAAATAATGGGTGTCACAGAATTATTAATCCAAATCAATTCACTCTATGTCCCGATCCAACACATCGTCACCTATGACAACGTGCCAATGTTTCTATTCACAGAGTCCACCTCTGATGGTCAAGACAAACCATCCCCCTAAAGGGATATAGACAACATAACAATCTTTGCATGAATAAAGCGTCTAACTTTATTACCTCGATTGCGGATAGTATGATTTAGACCATCACCTTAAAAATCGTGTCTTCCACATAATTTGTCCATCATATGCCCAATTCTTAAGGTTTAGATAGACAGTCTCAGACTATTGTTTGTTTAACATACATTCAATAAATATGAACGTAGAGAGGACAAGATTTAGTATATAGATAACGAATAAATTCTTTATTGATAAAAATGTCTCCAAAAACTTATTACATTTTTACTCCTTAGGGCATACATGTCTAACAATTATCTCACCATCAGAAAACTTACCATCCAAAGACGGTATACCATTCGGTTACACCTATGCATCCAAATGGTTGAGCGTTTCAGTTTTTCAATTACAGGATAACGCATATAAGAGGATATCACTACTTCTAAAGAGAAGCTATGGATTCCATATCTATGAATAACATGTCTACGCTATCAAGAGTCATGTCTTCAACGTACCGGCACGCATGCCACTATTAAGATGTGAGTGTCACCCTTTGGTACATCAAAAGACACAAGTCAAGACAACGGGTCCACTATTCATCTCAAGATTAAGATACAATACAAATGATTGTCTAACGTGAATCAATTTAACGAGATAGAATTATTAATCCAAATCAATTCACTTTATGTCCTGATCTAACACATTGTCACCTATGACAATATGCCAATGTTTCTATTCACGGAGGCCACCTCTGATTGTCAAGACAAACCATCTCCCAATAGGGATATAGACAACATAACAATCTTTACATGAATAAAGCGTTCAACTTTATTCTCTCGATTGCAGATCTTATGATTTAGATCATCACCTTAAGAATCGTGTCTTCTGCATAATCTGTCCATCATATGCCTAATTCTTAAATATTTAGACCAACAGTCTCAGACTTTTGTTTGCTTAACATACATTCAACAAATATAAACGTAAAGAGGACAAGATTTGATATATAAACAATAAATAAATTTTTTATTGATAAAAATGTCTCTAAAAACTTATTACATTTTTTCTCTTTAGGAATATTGGGAAGGAAACCATCATTTAGAGAAGTGTTTTGTTTTAAAAAAAAGGTGTGGTATTACAAAATAATCATTCAACAAAGTTTTATTCTGTTAACTAATTTAATGTTAAATCTGGCTCAGCAAATAAGAAAATAAATAGATTGTTTTTTGTATCCATGGAAATTTCATCAAAAAATAAAGAAACAAAACTCCAAAAAAAAAAAAAAACAAATGGAGAGCTTACATTGTAGAGACTTTACTAGAAGGCTTATCTTGACAACCAAGATCATCAATCAATAGCCAAAACGTTCCACAAGCACATAAAAATGGAGAACAAATGCTGAAGAAATATTAACGGTGACTAGTGAAAGAAAGCAGTATATCGAAGTTTGAGTTTACCAGTTGAGTTCCAGACTTTGTGTTAAAAAAATTGTTATTTTTTTTTGCAAGATGGCAGCACAGTAAGGGGACAGCTACAAAACAAAACGATTGCAGTAAATTATTGATGCAACATACTAGAAGTCTAAAACTAAAAGACAAAACTATTACAGTAAGAAAAGAAAGAAAGCAACTAAGTGATAAAAATATATTACAGTGAGGGAAGAAAGAAAGCTGAAAAGTCTTAAAGAAAAGAAGGAAAAAAAATTGAAACCGGTAAAATTATAAAAAAAAATATACAAAAGAAGCTTTAGCGGTTATTAGTAAAAAAAAAAATTCAAAGATATGTCATGATTGTAAATGACACTAAAATTAGAGTTATATTTTGAATCTTATGTTCTATGTTTTAGTGCATAGAGTAAATTAAAGATTGGATTTATTGTATTAAAAATAAATTTATAAAAGACTATATCAAAAAAATAAATAAAAATAACTTGAAATTTTATTTAAAAAATTACAATTTACAAATAAAGTTTAGATATTTTAAGTGCGTTTGTGTCGTGATTTAAATCACGGTTTGAATCATTTTGTTACAGTATTTTTTCTCATAAAAATTTAAATTTTTATTCAAATACTATATTCAAATACTCGAACCAAACAGGTTTTTTGTTTATTTTTTTATATATTTTTAAAAAAATTTAAAATATTTTATTATTTTACACTATAATTTTTATAAAAATTTATATTTTTATCAAAATATTAATAACTGTAAAATTTTTTATGAAAATTCTAAAATATTCTACGAAAAAAAACATGACATCCATGTTTTCACATCAGAACTTTCAAAATAGGGAAATTTCATGAAAATATCCACAAACATCTCTATTTTTCAACCCTTGTTAACGACTGTGATTGACAGCTACGTGTCAATACCTCAGCGTGTCGACGTGTCCTACCGCGAAACAATCTGTGAATCAGCTTTCAATCTTGATGAACAGAAAAGGCGCACTAACATCACATCGCGCCTTGACAACACAACACGTGTTCAGTAGACAAGATCCCTCACAACTATTTCATTGACGTTCAGCTCACTACACGTGTGGGCCTTACAAGAAGGGTCACAAAAATGGCCTACTCCTCCCGGGCAAGCCGCAGGCTCACGCAACCCCCAGAGCCGCAGCATCACGTGCCCGGCCAGGCTTACCTTTACCTCCAATTGCGCCACGTGTCCCCTCTGAAAAAATTATTTAAATCTTGAATAATTAATTTACAAGTAATTAGAATATTAGCACGATGCGCGTAGAATATCACCGGCCTGGGCAAATGACAGGCTGGATATAGATTGCGGATGACGTCATGCTGCTGATGTTTTAAGGGTAGCGGCACGTGGAAGGCCGATAGGCCTTGGACGGTGTGCTTGCGTATTTTGGGTCTTTTGTTTTAGCCGTCCAGCTTGGTCGGATTGGGCCCCCATAAATTGCCCAACCAAAGAGGAAATTTTATGACAGCGTCCAAATTTCGAAAAAGAAAGAAATAGATCTTTTGCGGATTTTTAAGTTTATTATGTTCTGTCGTCCATCAGAAACGTAATACATGTGTAGTTTATGGGTACCTTTGTATAAGTATTTAAATCGAATCTTTAAATTTTTATAAAAAAAATATTATAATAAAATAATTTAAATTGTGATTTAAAAATCAAAATAAACACACGCTATGTTTCAATTGAGTCTCTCTTCCTCTCTACAGGGAGATTTTTACTCTTTATGATGTCAATATTTTTTAATGCAATCTTCAAAAACCGATCTTCCACGGATAAACTTTTCTTTAAGAGAGGATCTTGCACACTTTGAAATTGGATTAGACATTTTCTTTCTCAATGGGAGTTGCATTTTATATAATTATATTTGGGCAATCCTTATTTTGTTGCTACTCATTGTAGGAAAAGAACCTTTAGTGAGGAGATCTTTAACCATGACATTTATCGTCATTAGAGCCTAAAATATAGCGACGACATGATGATAATGACAACTGCTTCGAAAATTGTATACTTTTATTATTCGGCTCACTTTTAACAATAACATTATAGGGGCAAAATCTCACATTATAAGGGCAAAATCTCACAAAAAAAGTAATATGATGTCGTAAAAAAAAAAAGAATTTAGCGATGACATTATCACCGCTACAAGTTTGACACAAAACACATAGGTTTTTGCGCCTGCAATTGCAGGTTGGCACTAACAAAAGTACATTTTAGTGACGAAAAAAAAAAAAGGTGGGAAAGTTCCTTTGTAATAGCCTAGCAACTTGATCTTCTTTCCCATTTTATGAAAATCCCTTTTTCTCTGCCCTCTTTTTCCTCTCTCTCTCGACCAGCCCTTCACCTCTCACCTCCCACCTCCGCCATCTAGCTTTGCCACCAACTTGCTCCCTCCACTACCGCCGTCTGCCCTTCTTCCTCTTTCTCTTTCTCACTCTCTCGTTCTCTCTCTACCCTAATCTATACCCCACCCCACCGTCTATCGCCTACCCTCATGGTTGCCAGCCTGACCCTTAAAGAAAAATCAAATTAAATAATTTAGTACAAATAAAATTAATTATTTAATTACAATTAAATAATTACTTCCTGCATTTAAAAAAAGATTTAGTGATTGCTATTATATATACGAAAAGCCTTTAGCAACAACATACTCATCACTAAATTCTCATTAAAATTTGAAAATTTCTAAAAGAATTTTACTTTTATCAATGACGATTTTAAAAAGTGTTGCTTTAAATATTGTTGACCTCATGTGGCTTTATTCTTGACCTTTAAGAAATGGCGACGTCTTGTCGTCGTAGATATTAATGTGTCGTTGCTAAAAATGTTTTGCAACGACTTGTCGTATTTTAACGACGACAGCCTTCAATTCTTGTGGTGACTCTATTCATCAATGATTCTTGGTGGATAACATTACTCTTTTTCATTCTCATTGTCCAGTAAATTTTTCAAAGTCTACCATATAAGAAACTACAATATAACATTGAAAAAACCAGTCTTTCAAGTTTGTGACTTCATCTTCGTTGTTGAGTAACCGCCAGGGAGAAATATATACATATATATATATATACAGTGAAATTGATTGTTCTAATTATAAAATGTAGGCACCCGAAAAGAAAAAGGAGGAAACAGCCAAATCTTTCTCTCTGGAACCAAACATTTTCTCATTTTGGTTAAGATTTTGATGTGTTCAAAGCTTTGCTTTCCTTCAATTGTGTCCTAATGACCATTCTGTACAATTTAATCCCAAAGGCCACTAGTACAAATACTGAAAGAAACCTTTTAATAGGGTGTTTGGAATGATGGTGGGAACCACTTTTACTGTAGTATGTGAGAGTTTTATACTGTAGCATCTTTTTTATTGTTTGTATAATATATGAGAATTTTACACTGTTTATTACTAATTTGATGGTAAAAACTGAGTGATGGAACCACTACCAAATACCTTTTAAATGTCCTTTCAATTATTGACTTCAACCAATTAGCTACAGAATTTGCATTTTTTGGGATCACCACGTTGAAAATGAAACGAGAAGCTCTCTTGCAAGGACACCTATACAATTTGCATGAAATATCAACAGGCGAGTTGCATCTCAGAGAGGAAACTTGAAAAGGCCGTGATTGTTTGAAACAAGTGTTTGTATGCGTCTTTACAGATATATACACATATATACATCAAACGCTTTTCCCTAGCGATGACAATCGGAGGTTCCTTTGGTTTATGTCGTTTTTGAAATGTCGTCTTCTTTAAATAGCGACCCACTACTCAGGAATTGTCTAAGTCAACAACTAATAAATACTTAATAATTAAAAGTCGATGCGCCAGTTCTTAATGGACTGATGATGAAACGTAATCTCACTTTTTAAGAGCAATAACTTGTGTGGCTGGCGGTGACAATGCGATGACGCGTGAAGAACGTGGGACTAAGCATTTTTATATTAAGTTAATGATATTGCTGCTTGGACTTAAGTTTACACTTCTTAGTGGCAATTTTTACGAGCAGCGGCGCAAAAAAAAAAAGGTCAGGAGGGACGAATTGTATATTAATATTGTCAAAAAAAATTAAATACAAGAGATGTAAAATTTTAAAAGGTAGATTATAATTTCAAAAAGTGGAATATAATTTTAGAGGGACAGAATGTGATTTGTATAAAATTTGTTATATAATATTGAAAGAAAAAAAGCTCAAGAGTCTATGTATAAGTCCACAACAAAAAGCTTTATATAGATGCCGCAATCATAATTCACTAATGTTATTTTTTTGTCACCCAAAAAAAAAAAAAAAAAAACTCTCAAGGCAAAATATGTCATATTTACAAATTCATAGTACAAAATATACCCCTAACATTATTATGCAAATAACCGATTTGTCTATGGTACTCTATCGTGTTACCAACAATATCTTGAGACATGATACTAACATTTCCAGTTGCTACCGTATTACTAGCGGTACCCTATCATGCTGTTGACCCCACTAGGAGGTCAGGTCTGCATCGATTGACATGGGGTGGTGCAAAGGCGGTGGAAAGAAAGAGAGCGAGAGAAAGAAAAAGAGAGAAATTAAAAGGCAATGATTTAAAAAACTCTAAGGGTATAATTGTTTTCGCAATGCAAATTATTTTGGAAAATAAGACATTTATTAAGTGACGTTCATTTGAGTGACAAAAATCAATGTAAGTGACAAAAATCAGTCACTTATTCCCTATCTCGATAAGACTTATCTATATCTATATCTATACACATATGAAAGAGAAATCACTTTTGATGCTCTCTGCAACATGCGACAAGGGTCACTCCTCCAATTTCTCTTTTTCTTTTGTTTTATTTTTTTTTCATCTTTTATTTTTCTTTTGCTTTCTTCATCATACCCCTTCTTTTTCCTTTGGGTTAATTTGAAAAATGATCCCTAAAGTTTACCCTTGTCTTATTTTAGTCCCAAAAGTTTAATGTGTCGTTTGGGGCATAGGTTTGGAATGATACAGTTTAAAAATTTATAGTTTGAACTGTGAGTTTTAAACTACATAGTTTAAATAGTGGTTTTGAACTGGTGTTTAGAACATAAAAGTTTAAAATGAGAACAAAACATTATATTAAGTTTAAAACGAGAACTGATGTTTGGAAGACTATGATTTCTGAAAGCAAAATGAGGATTAGAATGGTTTTATTGTAAAAAAAAAATGGTTTAAATCATGCAAACTTGAAGAGGGGTGGCAAAGTTTAGATTTTGGGGGTTTTGCCAATTTAAAACTATCTCCATAGTTTAAACTATCCTCAGATATTGTTTTACCAAATGCTAATTTGAATCGTCTTTGTGGTTTGAATTGTCTTAAACGGTTTTGAATCTACGTATCAAATGGCTTATATAAAGTCTCATTTTGATACTTAAACTTTTATTTTGTTTCAGTTTTGGTCCCTTCGTCAGTTGGATATTAAATACTTAATGAAATATTTTTAAAATATGCTATTTTAGGCCCTAATATATTATTTTGTTTCACTTTTGGTTCATAATCTATTATGTTGTTTCACTTTTAATCCCTCCATTAGCAAAGTACTATTCGGTATTAAAACTAAAAAAAAAAAATCTAAAACAGGACACTAAATACAATGATTTTTATTCATGCAACTAATATAAAAACAATTTTAGATGAGCTTTAATTTTTTTTTTAAACATAAAGTTGAATATGTAATGTCATATGCACGTGCATATTTAGTAACTATGATGTTCAAAATTATAGTTATCCAACACAAATTTTTAAATATATGTATATAAATCATAATGCATAGCTTATTATTAAAAATGCATGATTATCCAATATTTATTACTAGTATTAAAAATTTAACTTATTTTTTTCTAAATTAAAATCCCTTACTAACAATCTAATAAAATTGTTTTATTTTTTACATACATCAAATTCGTTATATTTAGTTTTTCACTTTAGATTTTTCAAATTTTAGTCCTTAATAACTCATAGTTATAATAGAGAAATAAAAAATGAAATAAAGTAATAAAGTAGAGTCTAAAGTGGGATATTTTAAAAGTTTTCTGTTAAATATTAAATGTTTAACTAAAGGAGGGACTGAAACTGGAAAAAAAAAATCGGGGGATTAAAAATGAGACTTTTAAAACATTAAGGATTAAACAGAACTGAGAATAAACCTCAGGGACCACTTGTTAAAGTAATCTTTTTTGTTTTCCTTTTCTCTTCGTATAATATTATAACCCTCATTTTTTTTTATTTTTTTTTATCTTATATGCATTTTAAGACGTGTTTATCCATTATATATTATTTTATTTTATCTTTTGATATATCTATATATTTATCATATATTATTATATTAGAAAAATAGAATAAGCACAGTATGCACTTGTGTTCTGACTATTTTTCTTAAAATGAGTAAGAAATCTACCATAGTAGTGATGCAACAGACCTACAATACTAAATAAATTTCTTATTTAATATTACCAACCATTACCTTATCTTTTTTGTACAATATGGATTGAAATCCTCAACTTCCATTAACTTTAATTAATCTGCCTCAAGCAGTAGTAGCCAAACTTTAACACTTAAATGAAGTCAATGTACCCATATTAAATATTCAATTTTTAGTGCTGTAAATTAGTTTATATTAATCTCCATGCGTACCTTTTTAAAATGATATCATATTGCATGAGGTGACAATTGGTTCACTAACGGTTATAAAAGAAGGAATAATATAAATGGATTCCACCATCATATAACAATCAATAATTAATTAAGTAATCCAACAAACAAACGGAGATAAATTAAGAATTTGAAAGAAATTAAATGCAAATACATTCATGCATATATTGATCTATACACATGTTACGCCCCGGAGTACGGGAGGTGACGTGGCGGATTATTTAAATTAATTAAAAGAGTATTCAATTAAAATCAAGAGTTTAGGGGTTCGAATTAAACATAAAATGTGAAAATTTAAAGAAAGTCATTGTATGAATAATTAATATTAAAGAATGAGCATGGCAAGTATGGGTCCCACAAACCCACAACTTGTGCACACACACGGTACTGACAATATCATAAATACAATCACAGTCCAGATATAAATAAAGTTAAAATCTTACATGCCTTGATTAAAATAATACAAACAAATTTACTAATCCCTCTATTGCTCATGGGTCCTGTCCGTTGAATCTTCTCCAAACCTAAACGAAAAACCACCTAGAGGAGGAAAATTAAAACAAATAAAACGTGAGCGAAAGGCTCAGTAGGATTATATTTTATAAAGTAATTTAATTTAAAGAAACATTTCGTTATTCAGGAATTATTTAAAGAAACCTTAAATGAATAAATAAATAAATTTGAGTAAAACCGTTCTTACCCAAAACAGCTTACTCGAAACAACAAGAAATATCATTTTCTTTTTCCTAGGCAAACCATAATAGTATCACCACCGTAGTGGCCAAGCTGGGTTTCGGGACCTGCCCCCAAGGTCGATCGCTACACGACCCGATCTCTGATATGGCATCATGTGTAATGACCGAGAAAACGTCATCAATAAAACCTAATATTTAATTAGGTTTAATTAATGAATTTATTCTTAAAAATGTGAAATTGTGTAAAAATTGTAATTTATGTGAAAATTACAATAAAATATGAATGAGCAACATTGATTGCAAATTTTATGGCATATATAATGCAATGGTGGATATTATAAAATACAAATTTTATGAGTTTGATGACTCATAGATTTGTGCATAATATCCATAAAATGAATTTCATGTCACAATTAATTGTGAAATTGTGATATAAACGAATGAATGATTAGAATGTAAATAGGACATAGAGGTTGTCCTAACCCTAACCGGGGGTAGAAAGGAGGCCAGAACAGTATAAGAATACTGCTAAATAAAAACACAGATATGAAAAATGTTATGATTGGCCTCAAAAAGTAAACGAAAGTAAGTTAAATATTTTTATACAGTCTAAGGATAGAAAGTACACTGAATTGGCCACGGCAGTATAGGAAAAATACTGTGTGGTGAAAAATTACACAGTATAAATTTTTAACTCCATAAAGTGGACACTTTTTGCTTTTCTATTGGGCCACATGTCAAGAAAAGTGGCCCAATCATTTTGTGACACCTAGTGGTGTACTCATGGGTTACCATGAGTCACCAAATGAGATAAACATGCATTTATGGCAAGTTTATCAAAGTTTTCTTTTCTTTTCTTTCCACCAAAGTTTTGGCAGCCATAGTTCTGCTCCCAAAAAAATATTTCTCAGCCCCAAATCTTGCAAAAATAACCCCCAACAAATTTTACAAGCAAGAACAAGGATTTTCCCACAAGTTTAAGGTAAAATCCTAAACTTTTAATGGGTTTTCAAGGGATTTTTCATGGGCAAAGGACAAGAGATTAATCCATGGTATTTTTGTATGGAAAGGAAGCTTAGGAGGGAGTCTAAAAGGATTTTGAAAGCTTCAAACCAAAAGGGTGTTATTTTGGTAAGTTTTAAGCTTTAAAGTTTGAAATTTTATAGATTTTGTTTTGATTTTTGTTCTTTCAAACCCATGAGGGGTTTTGAACATGTATTTGATGGAAGTTCATGTATATGTGGTGTATGATAAGTTTGAGTTATGGAAATTTTTGTTTTAGTGTAAATCGGCAATTTTTGTAAAACGGTATTTTTGTAATTTTGAGGTTAAACTTTGCAAAGATGATGTTTGAGCATGGGAATATATTGATTAAGGTATGAAATGATTTCTGCAGGGGTAAAATTTCAAGTTTGAAATGGATTTATGTAAAAATGCCATAGGGACTAAATTGAAAGAAAAAAATTCCTCTCGGCAGAATTGGAAATTAGCCAAAAACACCCCTGTACAGTGATATTTTGGAAAAAGTTAAAACACAAAAGTTGTAGATCTCGATGAAACTGTTAGGCATCGCGGACGGTTCATCAAAAAACTGATTCGTTTATGAGATTTTAATTTTTCAAGAATTTGTGGAAATTGTGAAAAATTTGAAAAGGGACAAAAACGTCATTTCTCAAAGGATTTTGAATATGGTACTTTGAGCAAAAATGATCCCTGACAAAAATAGAAAATTATGGTGCAAAGAAGTAAATTTTAGTTTCGGGGGCAAAAAGGTCAAAATTTTCGGTTCATGGGCTAAACCGCAAAGTTTAATGAAAATGGGGCATAATTGAGAAATAAAGAGATTTGACCCACTAGGATGTTATTTTAGAATGAATATATGGTTATGTTATAAGAATAACGAAATCGAGCTCGGGTAGGTTAGTAAACCTGCGGAGGGCAAAATCGTCATTTTTGCCCAAATAACCCGAACTGCTTTGAAATGTTCCCAATGGGATAAGAAAACGACTAGAAAGGTTTCCACCCTTCGTTAGAAACGATATGGTGAAGTTAGATAGAAATAAGAAAAAAACGGTGGTTTTTAGAGTTAAACATAGTAATGCAACTCAATTTATTAACTAACAAATGTTTCGTATCGAAACATAGTAAAATTTGGCTAATGGCTTTGTGATTGGCCAACAGGATCCTAGGAATCTAGAAGAAAGGATATCGTGGTTAAGTTGCCCGACAATTGTATCAAGTAAGTACCCATCCCACCTACAGTATGAAATTGTAGGCTTAGAGTATAAAATGTGCATATGTATACTTGTATGTATATCAAGGTGTATACTTGTATGTATGCAATAACATAAGTATTTATAAATAAAAGAAAGGGTATACTTGTGAGTATATAGAATATATATATATGCCTGAGCGTATATTAATGCATACCAGTGTGTATATTTTATGTTAAGTACCTGTTAGTACATTATGCTATATATACCTGAGCGTATATTAATGTATACCAGTGTGTATATAAAGTATGTACCTGTATGGTCTATATCGTATAAAAGTATTTAAGTAGATTATGTTATGTATAACATGTACTCATCACTTCATGCATGGTATGTTAACCATAATAAGTGAATTGGTAATGAATCACCAAAAGTTAAGAAAAGTGTCGTACCGACTCCTGACTCAAGGGGAGTTTAAGGATTACAGGATGGTCACGGTGTTACGTAGACCTAAGTGCGCAATGGTACGAACACTTGGGCCCTAGTTAAAGATAAGAAATGATAAGGATAATGGAGGATTATAAGAAAGCATAATATGATCATGCATTTTATTGAATGTGCATGTGGGTTTATATGGGACTTACTGGGCGTTAGCTCATTAAGTTTTTCATGCTGTAGGTATTCCGACAAAAAGGTCAGAATAAATCATAATGATGAGCTGGCGGACGGATGATGTGTGCAGACTGGGTATGGTTTCCGCCACAGTATGTTTTCCGCTGTATGATATTTTAAAATATTTTGAAAGTAATGTTTGATAAGCTATATTGTAAGAAAATGATGGTTATGTAAACACAAGTATATGTATGTATCTCAAAGGTTATTAAACAATATATGTACAGTATTTGTATAAAAAAAAAAAATCCTAAATTTTTGCCCTAAAGTAATTAAGAAAGAGTTTAATCACAGCCCGAAAAGGCGGGTTGTGACAGTTGGTATCAGAGCGGAAATCTTGCCATCCTACTGCACATCGTCGTCTGTTCCATTGCCATCACTCAAGTAAGATAGTTTGATTTTAAGTATAAGAATGTTCAGTACTAATTTATATGATATTGTTATGTTAATTACGACAATAAATATAGTATATGGCGGAGCCGCATCATGATCGTGATATGGAAGCTGATCAAAGAGCCAGCATTGCTTTTCAAGAGGAGATGCCACCGCGGAATTATGGGAGTCGGCAACCAATGGTGTAGACCGAATGGCTTAGTTAAAGTGATTTTTAACGCTTGTCATATGCCACCGCATCTTCTAGTTTTATTGGCCTCAGGATTATTGATGAGGGAAGCCTTAGTATATGGTTAAGGATTGAACTTGACAAGCAACCACGAGATTGGTAAGGTTTTAGAGGATAAATTCTAGCTAAGTTGCACCCATACCACCAGCAAACGTTATTCCAGTCTAGGTGATTTTGATGTTATGGGCGGACGGGAGACATCGATTGTACCTGCAAGTAGAATCGATATGGGGAAGATACGTAGGCGAACCGATAGATCATTACATTCTTAAATTTCGCCGTACTAAGATACCACTGATTCCGCCACAATTACCCTTATGGTGCATTTACTAACTAGTTTGGAGAGATCTTCCCAACGTGGTCCAGCAGCGAATGCAGTATCCTGGAAATTACCTTAGTATCCATGATTCTCTTATGGCGACATTACATGCAGACTAGAATGTAGCCACACCATTAGAAGATCCTTCAGTAGGTATGGATGATGATGATGATGCTGATGATGATAATAATGATAACATTGATGAAGAGCCTGTGCCTCTAGAGCCTATAATCGCAAGTGATGATAAGTCAACTGATTCGGATATGGAGGAAGAAGAGGAATCCTAAGGAGGGTTCCGAATATAGTGGCATGTTTAAAGTCGAGTTCGACAAAAAAAGAAAATCTTTGTGTATTATGACGTACATAGATGAGATATTAGTACATATTTGGGCTTTGATGCCTTTGTATATGCATGTATGTTGGTTAGTGGTGTCCTTCTTGGCAAGAAGATATATGTAGCCAGAAGTGATAATTGCTCTCGGAGATGATATGAATAGTTATGTATGAAAGGAAAGTATGTATGTATGTATGTTAGTTATGCATGTAATGTTATGGAGAATGTAAAAAGGAAATGAAAGAGGTTTATGAAATGAAATGTATGAAGGGAAATGAAATGTATGAAGGGAAATGAAATGAAATGTATGAAGTTAAAGGAAATGAAATGTATGACGCAAGATATTGAGTTCATGTAATTGTGTATGTTTGCATGTATTTATGTTGTTTGGAATACATGCAGTTATTGATTGGATACTATTAAGTTAATAGTATGTACTAACATAGTAACGAAAATACACGATAGATATATAACGATTGATATCAATGGCTGATATACCAGCTGCTATGGCTGTTCCGGTAGTATCCACTACTGAATTTTATGAAAGATTTCAGAGAATAAAGGCCCTGGAATTTGATAGATCTACAGATCCCTTAGAGGCCGACAATTGGCTTACAGGTATAGAAAGGGTTCTGAAATTTATGGTACTTAGTGACTATGAAAAAGTCCTATGCGCTTTGTTTTCTCTCACTAAAGATGCTAGGAGACAGTGGGAGTCGGTAGAGAATAAAAGGAATGTAGACAAAATGACAAGGCCAGATTTCGTTGAAGAATTTGGCAGGGCTTATTTTAATGTAGAAATTATGGCAGCCCAACAAGAAGAATTTAATAATTTTAAGCAAGACAATATATCCGTAGCTGACACTGTAAAGAGGTTTAATCAGCTAGCACGGCTTTGTCCCGAGTTAGTACCCACTGATCGGGAACGAATAAGACGGTTAATGAGAATGTTTAAAATCGACAATGCCCTTGTGGTCGATATTGGAGGGCAAGCTCCCAAGGATGTAGAGGATTGCATCAAACGGGCGACCAAAGCTGAGTTTAGAATTGCCCGTGATAAGGAAGAAAGAGAAAAAAAATTTTCAAGACATAGAAGGAAAAGAAAGCTTTAGCCAAGCAAAGTCGAGCTGTACAAGTAAAAGGACAAGAAAGTGTTCCAAGTCAAGGGTCGTCTTAGAACGTTCAAGCCGGACGCAACTACACTGCTAACAGAAAGAGGAAATGGAACGTGAATAGTGCAAAGAAATCAAAAGTTCAACCCCATAAGAGGATTAAAGATGTAGGAAATAACAAACCCCTTTGCAGTCAATGCAGGAAAAGATATGTAGGGGAATGCAAGGCTAGCACGAACAAGTGCTATACTTGGGGAAAGAAGGACATTATGCCAAGAATTGTTTTTCTAATTCCCAAAGTTAGAACAGTTATGCTCAGTAGAGGTCTCAAGGAAACCAATTGCATACGGTTCAAGTTCAGGCACAAATTGAAGTCCCTAGTGTTAGTCAAGGGCGATTAGAAGCTCCGAAACCAAGTGGGCGAATTAATGCCTACATGAAGAAGGAAGAAGATGCAGGAACCTCATCGGTGGTGACATGTTAGTTTTCTGTTGCCAACACTGATATATATATTTTATTTGATTCCGGAGCAACATATTCGTTTGCATTGCTTAAGTTTGCGGAATGAATAGGAAGTAAAAGAGATAGGATAGAGTAAACCTTTAGAATTGCACTACCCTCTAAGGAGGTATTAAGTGCTGATTATTGGTTACGTTATGTATCGATAGTCATATGTGGAAGGGAATTGTATATTGATTTTAGAATAATCGATATACAAGATTATAACGCCATCCTAGGAATGGATTTCCTAGGGAAAATACCCGGCAAAGATTAGTCATCGATACCGCAACATTACGTGTCAACCTTCCGGAAGTGAGAAGTTTATGTATTTAGGGAAAGTTCCCAAAGCTCTCAAGGCGTTGACTTCTGCATTAAAGGCAAAGAAGATATTGGAAAATGGATGTACCGGTTATCTGGTGAACCTACTAAGGAAAGATAAAGAAGCTCAGTTAGGACCAGAGAAGGTCCCCATAGTGAAGGAATTTATTGATGTGTTTTCGGACGAGTTGCAGACTTACCACCAGAACGAAAAATTTCGTTTGAAATCGAATTGACCCCCGAAACAGCCACAATTTTTTTTAGGCACCATAGTAAATGACTCTTGGGAAACTCAAGGAACTTCAGGTGCAGCTAAAGGAAATATTGGACAAGGGGTTCATCCGACCAAGTTATTCCCCATAGGGAGCACCTGTTCTATTTGTTAAGAAGAAGGATGGAATGTTATGAATGTGTATTGATTATCGGGAACTAAACAAGATCTCGATTAAGAACAAGTATCCACTCCCAAGGATCGATGATTTGTTTAACCAACTTAAAGGAGCGTCAGTATTCTCAAAGATTGATCTACGCTCAATATATCATCAACTTCGAGTTAAGGAAAAAGATATACCAAAGATGGCGTTCTGAACACGTTATGGACATTATAAGTTCTACATCATGCCTTTTGACTGACCAATGCTCTAGCAACTTTCATGGATCTCATGAATCAAAGAGTACCTCGATAAGTTTGTTATTGTCTTCATCGACGATAATATACCCAAGAACGACAGAGGAACATGAAAAGTACTTGAGGATTGCACTATAATTATTGAGAAGGCATCAATTGTATGCCAAGTTCTCAAAATGTGAGTTTTAGCTGGAGAAGGTTCAATTCCACGAACACATGGTGACACGAGAAGGAGTATCTGTTGATCCTTCCGAAGTTGAGCAATGAATAAGTGGCCTACACCGAAAAGTATGTCAGAAATTAGAAGTTTCCTCGGTTTAGCAGGCTACTATCGATGTTTTGTAGAAGGATTTTCCTGAATTGCAGCACCATTCACTGCACTTACATGAAAAGCAACAAAGTATGAATAGACTAAGAAATGCGAAGAAAGTTTCCAAAGATTAAAAAGGACGACTTACAAGTACATTAGTACTGACAATACCAGATCCGAACCATGGAACATTCGTGATCTATAGTAAAGCATCAAAATAG